>CANNZV010002329.1:0-103560 GCA_947561585.1 Caprella mutica | reverse complement strand
CTGCAGGACCTGCTACAATTTTTACCCTCTCGGTAGAAGTTAATCGCCCATTTTTTGGCCTTTTCACAGAGCTGCAATAAAGCGATGGACAGTTAAAAAGCCTTGAAAATACATAAACGTTCATAACTTTCCAATTTTCTTATGGATTCAAAAAATATTTCAGCAAGATACTAACATAGAGACAATCTTCCAGTGACCAAAGTTTCACTACTGTACGATCAATATTATCAAAATTATTCACAAAATAGTGATCTGCAATAAAGCGATGGACGCAGTTTATTTACTTCTAATTCCTTTAGAATATACTGGCGACTGTTTAACACGTTCCCCGCGTATTGTAACATATGTGTACAATTAGGTACTATCCCCAATTGCGTATTGGTACACATGTGGCCCAAGTCAGCAAATTTACATACATCTAAACAAATGGAAAAAAAACATGAAAACTTAGGTTCATTTGATTATTCCAGGGTTAGGAATATATAAATAGATTTCAGATGATTCGAAAAATGTTTATCTATCAAAACAAATTACATAGTTGTCTTAAAACATTTTCTAAATTAGAAATTTATTTTTTGCTAAAATTACAAAGATATCAAAAATTCATAAATAACGAAGCTAAATATTCAATTTAGTCAGGAAAAAAATCAATCAAAAACGAAACATTTTAACAATTCCTAAAGAATAAAATATATTTTCCTCAAAATTAATGAAATATGAACGTTACTCAGAGAACAAAACAGAATAATGCATACGATATGAACATAAATTTTTACAAAATAAACTATTTCACAAAATAAACAATATTTTACAAAATAAACCAACAATTGTTCATTTCCTAAGAAGGAGAATAGACGATCTCTTGCAGTTATTGATTGCCATTCATTTTCTTCATCCAGATTTTTTGGCGCATCATCTCAGGATGAGATAGTATTCGCAGAGATTGTATTTGATGTATCCTCACCAAAATCATAATTAGAATCACTAGATTCTAGTACTAGAGGTTCTTGCAAAAATTCCGCCCCCTAAGAATCACTTTCAAATTCATTTTAATCATCTTTCTCAGGAAAAAGATCAGTGATAATCTTGCGAGGGAAAATGGACCATTTTACTTGTGTTTCTTTGTTTTCCGTAAAACTACCCAGCTTCCATGATGTTGAAACCAATGGACAAAGAATTAATGGCTTATATACTAATTTATAACACGAAAGGCAATAAAAAATATAAGAACACACTAGTCATCGCGTGATAAGCCAATAAAACACATGGTACACATATGGTACAATACGCAATATACTTTAACAAGTTCCTTTCATTTGCGTATTGTACTTTATATGTATCACGAGTTTTTTTTGTTTCAAATTACTGTAATGATTAGAGCCCGGACAAATGCCTTAAAGTCCTAAAATGCCATAAAAGCCATAAAATGCCATCAAATCAATAAATGCAATAAAGTTAATTAATGCCATAAAGTCCTTAAAATGCCATAAATGCCATAATATCCTAAAATATCATAAACTCCTATAATGATGTGAAGTCTTATTTTGGGCTTCTTATATTATTAAATAATTTGGTAAGTTGTTAAAGTGGATGGGTTATTTCGACAAATTTATAGAACGTTATAATTCAATCAAAATCTGTTTGAATTATTATACAAATAAACTACTTATATCACTTCAAGAATTAGTATAGCAAAGACTCTGCCATGCCCAAAATAGTGAATAATAAACTATTCAAAGAGAGAGATATGTAGAACCTAGGGATATTTGTAATATTTACAATAGAAAAATTGCCAGGCGACAAAAATTGTGTTTTGTCTTGTAAGTGGTTCTGCTGTACAACAGTTTCAGAGTATCTTAATTGGTCTAATTATAAATTATCTAATGTATGATTTGTTTAATCTGAGGTTGTCTACTACGAGGGTTTGCTATATATACAAATTTCGAATTTAATATTGGAATTAGTTTCATTTCGTGAATTTCAATTTACCTAAACTTTTTTTTATAATACTTTTAGGTTAAATTTGAATAAATATACTATAAACTAGATTCATTGAATTTTAAGGGATGAATTGTTTATTTGTTTTCACCATTTTTTTCATTTAAACGGACTAAAAACTGTCAATTTATATTTCAAAATGCTAATTTATTCGTTGTAAATACCTATTTATTAATCATAAAGTGTATGCATATGTCCTTAAATGCTGTATTTAGGTCTTAAAATGCCTTGATAGGTCCTAAAATGTCATTTTTAGGTTCTAAAATGCCATTTTTTAGGTTCTAAAATGCCTTTTTTTAGGTTCTAAAATGCCTTTTTTTAGGTCCTAAAATGCCTTTTTTATAGGTCTTAAAAGTCCGGGCTTTAGTAATGATATATGACAACACACTCGCCTCCTTTCTAAACGCTACCAAGCTGCGCAATGGCTAATGTATCAAAAAAAGTGTAACGCAATAGCAGATTTGATGGCAAATGAGCTGACACGAGGAACGTGTTGCAGACGACAATTACCTAGATGGTTGTAACTCATCACCGTTTTCAATTAAAATGTAACGTGCTAGCTTATCTTTTCTAAAGGTTTATCCCGAATATTTTTGTATATTAATTGTTTGAATTTATGGTGCAAATTAATACTTATATGAATGAGTAAGAACTATTCTAATTTACGAATTATACATTCCAGATAACTGAAAAGAAAAAGATTGCCAAATTCTTTAAATTATTATTACCCTTGAATTTCTGATTTGTAGTTGAATAATTCTAAAAAAAAATCTGAAATTTTGACTGATATTTTTTATCAACTCATATTAACACATTCCAGTTACGATTAATTAGTTGAATCAAATCAAATTTGATTCGTTTTGACTTATATGAATGGTTTGATTTTGCCCTTACCTACGTGGTGAGTTGCAGGTACTACTTAAGATGAGTTAAATTGAAACACACCTAAACTTAAAAAAGTAGCGCCAACTCTCATAGTGAGTTAATTTATACACCAGATACATTGGATTAACAGTCTTTGTGAGTTACTACAATACACTATGTCATACGTTGAAATTCTCAAAAAAGTAACTTTTAACTCTCACAGTAAGGCCCAAACTATACTGGCAGTTCCACCGCAGTGGTGCCACTGCCTTGTTACCGCTTCTTAAAATTCAAAGTATACTAGGCGGTGAGAACGCGGCTTTTCCACTGCGTTCTCACGGCTTTGTTAAGTATACTAGGCTGTATCCGCCGCTTTTTCACTGGTTGCAAAGTATACTGGGCTGTGAGACCACGCCAGACACGTTTTGCAGTCTACAGGGTGTACAACAAAAAAAAAAACGATAACCAAATTTCGATGGCTGTAATTCGAAAACTAATAAACATACAAACAAACAATTGGTAAATTTGTTTGTTCGATCTCTGTACAAAATATCTGATGAATCAATTCAACCGTTTTCTTTAAGCAGTATCTTTAGTAACAGATACTAGAAACATGGTTGCGCACTTTCATTAAAATACTTATTTCATAATTCCAATTGTTATAGCAACACTTACAGAAAATTTGCAAATCACTGCTGTAAAAAGTGGTTAGATTTTACTAAATGTACATTCAACGAAATTATAACTTGGGTTTTGTAGTGACATCCTTACATGATGCACGAGTGAAACAAACTCCTCGATACCGATCTTCCTTTGCTGCTGAATTTTGCTCAATGTTATTTGCAAAGAAATGTCTGGTTTGTGGACGATATTGTGATTGGTGATGAGACAGCTTTCATTTGATGGGCAAAATAATTAATCATAACTAGAACCTGGACTTTAAGGACCCATAAAAAAGGCATTTTAGGACCTTAAAATAAGGCATTTTAGGACCTAACAAATGGCCTTTTAGGACATATCAAGGTATTTTAGGACCTAAATACATCATTTTAGGACTTATGCATACACTTTTAGGATTGATAAATAGGTATATACAATGAATAAATCAGCATTTTGAAATATAAAATTGCAGTCCATTTAAATGAAAAAAATGGTGAAAACAAATAAACATCAATGAATCTAGTTTATAGTACATTTATTCAAATTTAACCTAAAAGTACTATAAAAAAAGGTTGGGTAAATTGAAATTCATGAAATGAAACAGATTCCAATATTAAATTCGAAATTTGTATTTATAGCAAACCCTCGTAGTAGATAACCTCAGATTAAACAAATCATACATTACATAATTAGACCAATTAAGATACTCTGAAACTGTTGTACAGCAAAAACCACTAACAAGACAAAACACAATTTTTGTCGCATGGCAGTTTGTCTATTGTAAATATTACAAATATCCCTAGGTTCTACATATCTCTCTCTTTGAATAGTTTATTATTCACTATTTTGTGCATGGCAGAGTCTTTGCTATACTAATTCTTGAAGTGATATAAGTAATTTATTTGTATAATATATCAGACAGATTTTGATTGAATTATAACGTTCTATAAATTTGTCAAAATAACCCATCCACTTTAACGACTTACCAAATTATTTAATAATATAAAAAGCCCAAAGTAAGAATTCGCATCATTTTAGGAGTTTATGATATTTAAGGACTTTATGGCATATATGGCATTTTAAGGACTTTATGGCATATATAGAATTTTAAGGACTTTATGGCATTAATTGACTTTACTGCATTTATTGACTTTATGGCATTTTATGGCTTTTATGGCATTTTAGGACTTTATGGCATTTGTCCGGTCTGTAATCATAACGTTCGTACATATGCACCGAAGAGCAAGCATCCTACTTTCAACTTTGACGTAGTAATTTCATGATATAAATTATATCTGAGCGGATAGACTAAGTGGCAATAGCCGTTTAGTGTAGTCTATCCTTATTAAAAAAAAACTTAAATGGAGTTGAATGCCTTGATTCATTAGCTATATTACAGAATCGTTCAAAGACTTTGAGAAACACATAGAAAAGAATTAATCGAGCCTGGTGGGTCCAGGACGGTGCTCCTGAGCACAAAACTATTGCTGTAAGGAAAAACTAAATGAGCTGCAGGCATCCCCCGCTTTAGTTACCAAATCACAACTCAGTTTAGTAACCAAATGGTAACTAAAAAGAAAAAAAAGTAACAAGAAATTTATAATTATCACTCTTTGATTTAAACCTCATTTTCTATGAGTTATAGAAAGAAAATTTATTATTAGAGTAAAACGTATACAAGCATATTATTAATAATATACAGTCTTTCATTGTTTGTGACTGTGATGAAAAAGTTTAAAGTCGTGCATTTATTAAATGTTTTAAAATCCATCCATAGCTTAACTCTCACTCAGTATAGTTGAGTAACTAATAGATACTTAGACTTCTATAAATATTGTGCTACATTTAACAAACAGCAATTTTATGCTCTATGAAATATTTTTGGTAGTAGGGTACAAAGTTCCAAGTTATTGGGATGGTTCTACAATTTCGGACAGGTCAGAAAAGAAAATATTATAATTATCATTTAACTTCTTTTCTAAATGATATCATGAATATCAATTGAAATAAAAGTTAAATAATGATTATTATATAAAGATTTTCACGTGTTCGAAAATATGGAACCGTGCAATAACACGGAACTTACCCTAAAATGGGACATGTTGAATTTCAGAACCAGTTGCTTTTAATAACCTCATCTGGATTATAATTTTGATATTTTTTTAGTTACCGTGAAATGCTCACAGAAAATTGTCTCCGTTTTCTATGTTTACGAATGGTTCTTATTTCGAATCATGTCTTGAAATAAGGACCACTTTTACTAACGTGAGTTGTACTTAAAGCGAGGCCTGCCTGTATTCGGCAATAGGCATTATCGCCTTGAACCATCGTAACGATTGACCCATCAGATCGTCTGAAACGATTAATAGGAGGAACAGTTTGATTATTTTTTCAGTGACATTTTAATAAACACTTTATATTGTTATAATAACGTTTTTTTTACTAAACCATTTTAATAGACTGTTGAAAATTATTGAAAACATTGTTTTAATATCCTAAAATTCGAAGTTAAAAAAAGTGCGCAAGCAGGTTTTTGGTGTCGGTCACTAAACATACATTTTAAAGAAAATGGTTAAATCGATTCATCTAAAATTTTGTAAAGAGCTGAAAAAAATGTTGAGAAACAAATGTGATTTTTACATTTTTTGAAAATTTAACAGTTTCAGAATTAAAGCCCTTGAAATTTGGGTATGGTTTTTTGGGACACCCTGTATAGTGTTTTCTGTAGAAATTGAATGTTGATTCAATACAAATTTTATATACAAATGAATTTCCTTTTTGTGTAATTTTGAAATTTCGTGTATTTTTTTCTAAATTTCTTTATTTTATGAGTACTAACTGCTTAATGAGTACTAACTGCTTAATGAGTACTAACTGCTTAATGAGTACTAACTGCTTAATGAGTACTAACTGCTTAATAAGTACTAACTGCTTTATGAGTACTAACTGCTTTATGAGTACTAACTGCTTAATGAGTACTAACTGCTTAATGAGTACTAACTGGTTAATAAGTACTAACTGCTTTATGAGTACTAACTGCTTTATGAGTACTAACTGCTTTATGAGTACTAACTGCTTTATGAGTACTAACTGCTTAATGAGTACTAACTGCTTAATGAGTACTAACTGGTTAATAAGTACTAACTGCTTTATGAGTACTAACTGCTTAATGAGTACTAACTGCTTTATGAGTACTAACTGCTTTATGAGTACTAACTGCTTTATGAGTACTAACTGCTTTATGAGTACTAACTGCTTTATGAGTACTAACTGCTTTATGAGTACTAACTGCTTTATGAGTACTAACTGCTTTATGAGTACTAACTGCTTTATGAGTACTAACTGCTTTATGAGTACTAACTGCTTAATGAGTACTAACTGCTTTATGAGTGCTAACTGCTTTATGAGTACTAACTGCTTTATGAGTACTAACTGCTTAATGAGTACTAACTGGTTAATGCCAATTTCTTTTTCCCATTCATCCCTGATTGGAACTAAAGTACTTTGAGTGAAATCCGATATAAGGAAGGAATTGAAATTGCAAACCGTAATTCTCAACAAGGAATGGAATAAACTGGAAATGACAGTTCAGCTGCGTATAGTAATTTCCTTCATTATAGATTACCTAACTTAAACTAAATTAACTTTCTATATGTTTGTTTGTCAACAGTAAATAGAACTTTGGTCTATTCAAGTGTTGAACAAATACTGCTCACATGGCAGGATAATTAGATGACAGCAAAATGACTGTTTCTCAATTTATATTAATTTAATTTCCTATTTATTCATTAAAAGTTTGTTGCATATTGATTATAAATATTTTTTGTTATAGAGTATTTACTTTGTCTGGTTCATCCATGTGCCTGAAATTTACATTCAATAAAAGAGTTTCCTTATATTTTAAAAAACTTTATTGAGTTTTTTGAGTTGAGGAACGTTTTTAGGTTTCATTGTGTGACATCAAGAAGATGGTGGCCATATGGGTCTGAAGTTTTCTGTTGCTCTTCTGGACTTGTGATCTCCCACTCTCACTGGATATGAGCATTTGCGACTTTTACCTGGTGGGATATCTGGAAGATAAAGATTTCAAAAGTCGGCAATAAAATTGGGAACAATTGAAGATGTATAAATTCGGAAGAGACAGATTGAAGTCCACAAGAGCAACAGAAAACTTCAGACATCGTCTTCAACTGAGCATTGGTACAGATGGCGACCGTCTTCTAATATTATCTTCAAAAATTTATCACACAAACGGCATTGTATAATGATTTGAATAAAACAATATATAGTTATGTTAGAATTGTTTTATTCATCAAAAAAATCTGAACTAGGACAGTTTATTTTTCCCTCCCAGTATTAAAGGATGATATCTAAATTTTTCTTCCACGTGATCATAACGATTGGAGTATTGTTTGTACCTCTATTATAGTGCCTCAGTATTCTGACCAGCTCATCACATCTCCTTTACCTTCCTGTACTCTGCTACTGATTGTAACACAATTCGTTCCAGTTCTTAAGATGATGATTCATAAGTTTGTGCTTACAATCGTGAATCTTAGTTAGTTTCATTGCAAATATAATGGATGGCTGGCAGACTTTCAAGAAGCTTGTCCATGACCAAGTGAAAGCACACCACCTTTTTGAGCACCTCTGACAAGAACTGTCCTGCTATGATCGCAAAATGTCGTAGTAACCATTCAAAATCTCAGAATTTGAACTATTCATCTTACGAGAGGGAGTTCTACGTTGGCTTCTTGAAATGCCAGTTCAACTGACTGGAAGGTGACAATGTTAAAGGCGACACTGATTTCAAGAAAGATCGTCCTTCTTTAAACTAGCTTTCTCAATCCCACTTCAGCATATCAGAATATCCCTGTGGAATATTCTGATATAAATTGCTTTCTGTTTTTTGAATGAGAATTGCCCTTCAGTTCGCCCAGACAGTATGTATGTATAATATTATATAATGGTATGACACAGTGAACCAATTTAAAAACTACTCCACTTTATTTATTTCAATGCTCTATAAATATATCAAACTGAAATATATACCTACAGATAAATTTAAAAGCTAACATCATAATAGGAACTAAGGAAACACTATTTTGACAAATTAACATCATCACAGTGACTTTTTCTCTAATTGTACAGTGTAACATAAAGTTTAAAGCTAAATTAATCTTTTTACAAACTCGTTCTTTCAGCAAACTTCATCATTCTAATTATCTTCAACCAGAGAAACCACTGAAAGTTTCAACAAAGTGTATCTCCCCACTCTTTTTGATGTGGCCCTAATTGGAGCTCATGTACAGTCTTCTTCTCTGCAGTCAATGAAGGACCTTTTTGCTCCATTTTTGCATCGTAACTTTAATTTAATGGCCTTTAATCTCGACTTTTCTCACAGTCTGATGCAATTTGCATACATTTTTTTCGATCTCGCGAATAATTGACTATTAAGAGTAGCTTATAGAACTCTTGCAGTTATTATTATACCAGATTTACATTCATTATAATAGTTAGGCTAAATGTTAGAACTACATCAATTTATATTTCTGAGTAGTTTATACTTTAATTGTATTTTCAATTATATTTTAGAAATCAATTTTTTTTCTCACATTCGATGCCAAAATTTCAGTAATAATTACTTCATCTGAAAAAAAAAAATCTTTTTTATATTTTAAAATACGTATTTTAAAATGATTTATGACGTGTTTAATGAAATGTCATCCAATTATTTGTCAAGATAAAAAGTAATATTTATTGAATTACTCTTTTTGTCATTTAGAAAATCATACATTTTAAATGATGTACAGAATCTCTTTAATATAAGCGTTATATTTTTTGCAACGTTGAAGTGCCTATTTATTCCATAAAAATATACAGTGATTCTTGTTAATTAAATTGAAATTTAATTTAAAAAGAAAATATAGATTTATGAAGTAATTTAATTGTACTTATTACCGCACAAGCTAATGATGTTCAAACTGTACGATATGGCTGGGAGCTAAATTACAATTCTTTGCCAATATCACCTCATATACCGATTAACCGAAATTGAACATAATGATTTCCAAATATCAAGGGAGCGTTGTCTAATGGTATCATTCAATAATTATCAAATATATTGGTTTGGTATAGAAAAAGACTCAGGATTATCCGTTTCGGCTGGAAGCCAAATTGCCGAGTGCTGCCGGTCAGTTAATCCGGACTAATGTCCTCCATTAGCTTGGAGCGTAATTTACATTCCCACGGGTAAATCTCGTGTGTAATATCGTTAATGTGAAGTTGATAGCTGCTTCCAGTGGGATGTGTATGCCTTTCCAATCGAACATGGCTTCTCGATACTCACACATGCCTGCCGTGCAATATCCAGAATATTGGTACATCGGCTGATTTCATGGAGTGTTGTTTAATTAAACTAGATTCGTATCACAATTTCAGAAAATTGTGTATTGAATTATATTATCATTTCAGAAAATGAATTGTATATATAGAAAAATAAAATAAATGCCTAGTAAAGTGAAAATTATTTCAAATCCTAATATTTGTTGAATAATAATAATAGGTCATTTTTTATTGAGGTTACGAATTTATATTTGGATGATATCAAAACGAATGGATCAAAATATTCTATTTATAAGTATTTATTTCATAACAGCCTATTTTTAAAAGGAAAATATATAGTTGATTCCCGACCGTATTTAGCACTCTGATTCAGTGGAAGTCTTATAAATGGTGTCATAAAATATTCCAAATTAAAATCTTTCTAATGTCTTCTATTTTATGGATATGCAATATATCATCCCTCATTAATTAATTGTTATTCGTTTAGTATAATAGGCACAAAGAACTTATATAAAATATATGATACAAATTAAAAATGAAACTTGCTCATCAATTTTTAAATCAGACGAGGTTTTAATGAGATGTTTACTGTGCTGCCTTTAAAAGTCTAGCCAATTAGCTTTATAGTGATTCAATGAAGTTTTACCGAGGAGAGTTTCAAAGGTTTCGCGATATCTGCATAGGAGTCAACAACTAATTCAACAGTTCATTCCATTTGGACACTAATAGGCTAAACAGCAAATTAATTACCACCAATTCCAAAATCTCACATCCAATTATCTCTTAATTAATGAAATTAATTAGATCAACTTGTTGCAAACTTCAGTTAATTACATCGATATCATTCATATCTCTTAACACATCCAAATGATATTCATGGATATAGATATTGCTAGTGTTATAAAGTATGTAATATCTACAATATAAAAACTGATGGTAATTTAAGGAAATGTAGAATTGTATATAACAGCATTTATAACTCGACAATATTTAATTAAACAATGAAATCATAAAGGATATCCTCCTCTAGTAAAGTTAAATACAATTACTTTTGATAAAAGTCTATAAATAATTTCTTGATCGAAATACATATTCATGATTTTGTAACTTTATGATATATTTATTCGTTTCATCTTGGATTCCTGAATCCAAGATGATAATTAATACAAGATATTCGAAGCTGTTTTCACACCAGTACTAAAACACAGTTAAAGTGATTATATACGATTAATACATATGAATATTTAAAGCGATAAGAGGTAAAAATGCCTAATTTTTCTATTCAAATTAAATGAAATATATGTCAGTGATCTGTTTGATCGGGAGAGGAGAAGGTGGCGTCTATTTGGTACCCGGTAAATTCATCGTATGTTAAATTCATCGCATGGTAAATTCATCGCATGGTAAATTCATCGCATGGTAAATTCATCGCATGGTAAATTCATCGCATGGTAAATTCATCGCATGGTAAATTCATCGCATGGTAAATTCATCGCATGTTAAATTCATCGCATGGTAAATTCATCGCATGGTAAATTGATCGCATGGTAAATTCATTGCATGGTAAATTCATCGCATGGTAAATTTATCGCATGGTAAATTCATCGCATGGTAAATTCATCGCATGGTAAATTCATTGCGGTAAATTCATCGCGGTAAATTCATCGCATGGTAAATTCATCGCATGGTAAATTCATCGCATGATAAATTCATCGCATGGTAAATTCATTGCGGTAAATTCATCGCGGTACATTCATCGCATGGTAAATTCATTGCATGGTAAATTCATCACATGGTAAATTCATCGCATGGTAAATTCACACATGGTAAATTCTTCGCATGGTAAATTCATTGCTGTAAATTCATCGCATGGTAAATTCATCGCATGGTAAATTCATTACATGGTAAATTCATCACATGGTAAATTCTTTGCGGTAAATTCATCGCAGTAAATTCATCGCATGGTAAATTCATCGCATGGTAAATTCATTGCATGGTAAATTCATTGCATGGTAAATTCATCGGATGGTAAATTCATTGCGGTAAATTCATCGCGGTAAATTCATCGCATGGTAAATTCATCGCATGGTAAATTCATCGCATGGTAAATTCATTGCATGGTAAATTCATTGCATGGTAAATTCATTACATGGTAAATTCATCACATGGTAAATTCTTTGCGGTAAATTCATCGCAGTAAATTCATCGCATGGTAAATTCATCGCATGGTAAATTCATTGCATGGTAAATTCATTGCATGGTAAATTCATCGGATGGTAAATTCATTGCGGTAAATTCATCGCGGTAAATTCATCGCATGGTAAATTCATCGCATGGTAAATTCATCGCATGGTAAATTCATTGCATGGTAAATTCATTGCATGGTAAATTCATCGGATGGTAAATTCATTGCGGTAAATTCATCGCGGTAAATTCATCGCATGGTAAATTCATCGCATGGTGAATTCATAGCATGCTAAATTCATCGCATGGTAATTAAATTCATCGCACGGTAAATTCATTGTATGGTAAATTAATTGCATGGTAAATTCATCGCATGGTAAACTCATCGCATGGTAATTTCATCGCATGGTAAATTCATCGCATGATAAATTAATCGCATGGTAAATTGATCGCATGGTAAATTCATCGCATGGTAAATTCATCGCATGGTAAATTCATCGCATGGTAAATTCATCGCTTGGTAAATTAATCGCATGGTAAATTGATCGCATGGTAAATTCATCTCATAGTAAATTCATTGCATGGTAAATTCATCGCATGGTAAATTCATCGCATGGTAAATTCATCGCATGGTGAAGGTAGATAATATAAATGATAGAAAAGTAAATAATCAATAGAAAAGTATAATATATGATTTGGATGTGTTGCTAAGGCAAACCGTTAATATTAAAAATACATATAAAAATATAAATTTTTTCGGTACAACTGCTCAAAAATAAATCTAAATTTCTTTTTTGAAAAGATGAATATTGTTACCAATACCTCCTAAATAATTAGAAAACCTGGTTCACATCTATAATGAGGCAATTAGGCTTTGCTAATCATATACGTTTATAGACATTATTGTAACACTAGTGTACTATCCCGTTAAAAATATCCGGTTTTTAATGGAAATTGAATTTTGATTAAATGAATTTTCGGAAAATTTCGAGTTTTTGGAAAATTCCAAGTTTTCGGACAATTTAGAGTCTTTGGAAAATTTTGATATAGACGAATTTGATTAAAGAAATATTTACATAATAACAAAATAATAAATTGGTGCACTTTTCCAAATTTTATTTTCTAATTTCATAGTAATTGTATCATGTACCAATGAAAATTATTTGACATTCTATTACTAAAATTTCAATCATGTAAATCAAATAACAGTACAGATTCGCACAAACAAGTTACTTTTATCCAGCGATAAGTAAAGTAAGGTCTGAAATAATCATACCTTAAGAAATTATTTAAGTTAATCAATTTATATTTATGATGTACCATGCAATCAGTTACCATGTGATGAAATTACTATTCGATGAATTTAACATGCGATGGATTTACCATTCGATGAAATTACCATGCGATGAATATACCATGCGATCGATGAATTTAAGATGTGATGAATTTAGTGAATTTACTCTGATCTGCGTCTCTTGAGTCACGAACCTGTAGTATATATAAGATATTGTTTGTATTTTTTATTTATATTTCACCCTGTTTATTTTTATCAACGCTACTTCTAGTTTTAGAGGATAGCGATTGGCTTATTTTCTTCAACTATACGAGATCATCATTAATTACCCTTTTCCATCCCTGAGTGATGTCACCGATGCTTGCGTGAATGCACGTGTATGCAATCTTCTGCATACACGAACTTTGGACATTGTCACCCACTGTTGGTAGTTGACACTGTCTATGTTAAGGAAGTGACATTCCCCTCTGTTTACTTCCAGCTTCGAGTCCCTTGTATTGGTTTCCTTTTGACGTCAGTGATATGTTCTTTTTCCCCATGCATGCATGAAGACATTAAACCCCTTCTATCCATTATCAATTAGCGTCAACGCGGGTAATTCCTCCGCACCTTGAATGTGCGGGCATTAACATGCAACCCCCTTTTCTCCAAAACTGTTTGGAAATTTAAATTTCTCTTCACGGCATTGGAAAGAGCAGGTCTTGTTCTTTCCAATGTCGTAAACAGAAATTCAAATTTCCGAATAGTTTTGGAGATAAGAGGGGTGCGGGATAATGCCCGCACATTCAAGGTGCGGGGGAATTACCCGCGTTGACGCTATATATAGTGTACGAATATCGGTCAAATATTATAATATGTTTCAGCCAAATACTCCCGGTAATCGGCATATCAGTTTTCTTATATATCTTGTTGAAAAATGTATTGTGTTCTCTTCCAATTCTAGTACTCTTTCCGTGAAAACCTCCATCATATCATACGCACTCGTAACTATAGTGTATGTGTTAAATTAATTGTGCAATTTTGTGAGTGAGCTGCGCGTTTTTAACGACCACAGTGCCTATAAGAGGCCTACTCGATTCGGCTAGAAATATTATTGTATATTTTAAAAATTTATTGACTTGAGTTACTGAAACTCCGTGACTGTCATTGTCTATGACGTATTTATGTATATCTACATATATATATATAAATATCAGTGAAAAGAGTGCAACAAGTTTTGAAATATTCAGCTTTATATAATTTTTAGTCAGGTGGACCTCTCTAGCCTGGGTAATATACATACTACCACTCCCAGTTCCCCTGTAGATATATACGATTAAAGCAATTAAAGTTTAAAACTGCTAAAGTGCTTATAATTTAAAGCTCTCATTATATAAACACAGTTCTACATATAACCATTGTAAGATATAATGCGAGTGAGAATTAAAATAATAAGTCTCTGAAGTATAATTAGGATATTTTTCTTATTTTAATAAAATGTTTTATATCTCATATACCATTTTATGTTTACCGCATATATGTAACTACATGTATTATTATATACAGAGGTTAATAGCAAAGTATAGGTACAAGCATGCAACACTTTAATTCGGGTAGTCCATATCTGTAAAATTCCCTAAACACCTTGTGATGTAAAACCCATTTATTTATCACCTTTGTTATAATTTGAACTGGGAAATATCATTGATGTATAAAATTGTACATTAAATAGACCGGAAATAATAAATTGCAATTAACAAAGGTAATAATAAAGTAATTGTTATAACATAGAGATAGGACATACTTTATGCATGTGATTAAATATAGTAGGTATAATTTATTTTATAAAATATAATTCATCAAAAGGGCAGATGTTCCCGAATGTATGAGTTGTTCTTTGCCACACGAAACTAAAGAAGAAGAACTTATAAGCTGTCAAAGTTAAAGTGTACAGCACGAGATATTCCTACTCTATACTATAATTCTCTGGAATAATAAAACATTTGTGGAATTTTTGTGACGAACAAATTTTTTTGGAAACGCACGTATGGGTTTGGTGTTTCAATTGGTACTGTGTTAAAAATGAATGAAAAACTTCCTCAGCAAAGGACTGGCTTGGCCAAAAGTCGAAGTTGAATGAGAAGGACTGTCTGTGAGTGTCTGAGTCTTAATCGATTTGTTAGAGAAAATAGCAAGATTTGCCCAAAATTTGCAATCTCAATAAACACCTTTTAATAATATCCCTGAAAATTTAAACACTCAACGTCTGGTTTTAAATTCGAAAAGATATTTAACGAATACTGTATTATAGTAAATGTATTGAATGATTTTGCACTATACCACTGCATTTTCCCCATTTTCTTTTTAGATTTGTATTTCGTATCATGTTTTAATTTAGGATCTAGTAAATATTTTAAATTTCCACAAGCTTGTGAAACTTTCTTTGGATGTAATGAAAAAAAAAACACACACTTTTCACAAAATTCTCTTCCTTTGGAGCTGCACAAATATGTCTGGAAAACTGCATAATTGTATTTAATCCAATCAAAATATATTCACTCTTACCACTATATTTATTCTCAAATATATTAGACTAAATTAGATTTTCTCTATTGTTCCATGCCTAATTCAATTGTTTTAATATGAAGATAGCTGAAGCAAATGATTAAGTTGTAATTACATCTATATGTTGTGTCAAACAAACACCGCAACTAGAACATACCCTTTGAACAACTTATTGCACATGGAACAAACTTAGTGAAATTTGAGTGAGTAACTTGTTGACTCATCCTATCCATTCCTTCAGTATCGATAGTACATTATAATAAATTATTCTCCAATCTAATTTGATATTAGTGCAAAATTATTCATATAAAAAATGTGCTATTCTTATAACTTTTTCCAAAAGAGTTATTTTAATATAATTACTTCATTACTTGATTCCAAAAAATTGCATATAATTATGACCCTTTACGGTGATCAATTCAGTAATATGTGTACTGTTAATGGTAATTATTAATTAGATAAAGAGTACTCTTTAATAATAATTCTCCATTCATGGGATAACTATTTATTGAAAAATATTGTTCCTGTAAGTAAAAGTAGAATTATCTAATTACATTATTTAAATCGATTAATTAGAATAACTGGTTTTCTAATTACAATATATATAAATACATAATTATCAGAGAAATAATTATCGAGACTTATTGTTTAAACAATTAATTAAACCTTTTATAATCGGATACATCCTTCATTCTATTAAAAATTCCACTTTTTACAGGCTATGCTTATTTTCCTTATTGTGTCAAAGACTGCGATTCTCCATTGCATTATAATAAATACCTACCATCAAACTTATAGAAATAAGGAACTTGAGCTGCTTCTGAACTTCAGTAAATCATTTTTCTTTCCAATTGGACCTAATTACTCAATGTTCGAATTGAAGTTAGTGCTTAGTCTTCCATTTACCATTATTTATTCTCGCCCAAAAGTTGAAGAAGATTTGTAGCAACCAATTGGAATATTTTGCCTCCAAGTTAATACACTAATTAATTAACGTTAGAATAATGATGACAATATATTCTAATTGTTTTAATGCAAGTTGCATTGACAATTAGTTCAGCTTTTTACAGAGCTTTCCAATGCGATTTGCCATTCAAGTTGAAATTAATTATGTCCGTTAGAATTTAATCAGTTGACATTGAGCAGCTAGCCATTTGAGAGTCGCTTTATAAAACACGGCATTTGATTAACTGGTTTGGCAGTAAATTTACGCGCTGTTTTTATTTGCTCTCTCTCTCTCTCTCTCTCTCTCTCTCTCTTCCAACTCTGAGTTCAGACTCCATTTTTTAGTCAATCGGGATAGACTTCAAAGACTGGTGTTTTAATTAATGTTTGTTTTACTTTCTGTACAAACTCGATTGTTTGCATCCGTCTACTTATCAGCTCTGAAGGTACAGGTAGGTTGATCCTATCACTTTGGAGAATAAGTTTAATAGTCACGAATTAAATTAATGATTCTTCACATAAATATTCTATTTTCTATACAATATTTTATTCGACGTCCAAAATTTTTTTCCAATATTTAACATATGTTAATAGATAAGATCATTCAGCACTCAGTTATATTCAAATCTAAGAGAATGATACTATAAAAAGAGTAATAAACTATCAGTTCTAAATAATATAAATATATCTACATTATTTGCGGTTTCATAGTTTTCACTCTGTTGAAGAATATTTCAAGGAATAAAGTACCGAATAATTACTTCTCAGAATACAATGTACAGGCAGACTTCTATGAATGAAAGTTATATATATTATATCTATCATTTGCTTCACATTTCAGAATTCTTTTATATAGGGGGTTAATTATATAGTAAATATTTGATATACGTTTGATATTAAGAAACTGTTGTTATATTTATTCAGAAATAATATCAATAATAATATGAATAATTAATTATCAACAGTATGCTATATTTAAAAAAAAAATATAATTTTGATTTAAAAATTTACCTTTCAATTGTTTTGTTAAGAATTTCACTGATTCGAATATTCTGAAAATGAATTTTATAGACCACACTATTTTAAAGCTCATAGACTTTATATCAATTTATTCATTAATGAATTATTTATACAATCGATAATTACATAAATTCTAACAGGAAATTTGTACAGACTTTAATTGTGGTTAAAATTATATTATTGGTAGATTTTCATTATTGAAACTTTCTGATTTCATTTTCTTAGAAAGAAGTTTAAACAATCATAACTGTTTCAGTTTATTTTCAAATATGAAAGCTATAAATAAGAAACTAATTAGTTCTTCTTATTTCAAATAATTTTATTTTCTATTCTAAGCTCCCTTTTCTCAGCTAGAAATTATTTCATGACATATAATTAATGTAGAATAATAATATTGATTAGAAAATTTAACGAACAGCAAAAATAGTAGTAACAGGATAATTCTTCTTTTTATTTTTTACTTCATATTTCCTTCATTTTTTAATTCCACTAACGTCGTGTCGAATTCTTTGCCAATCGATCAGTTGAATAACATTTTAGATATTTCTCTTTTCATTTAAAATAGTTCAACAATTCTTTTCTAAATCTTGTTATCCATAAGAAAAATCCGAATAACTATTTCCTGTTTGTTTACTTTCAATATTTTAAAAATCCTTTTCAAATATTTGTTTGAAATGTTTCTCTCGCAGCAGATTTTACTTTATTTTATTCTAGGTCTCTTCAATAATTCAAATTCAAGTTGAAGTGATAGTACATAACTATATTCTAACCATACTAATTCCTAGCCCTCAAAAGTTTGCTCACTAACCTAGTTGCTGGTGCACCAGAACCAGTTCTCACTAAGACACTTATAAAATCTTAACGAATTGCCTTTCAATAGTTTTTCTTGATAATATCCTTTATTTAATATTTACACATTCATTCGTAAAAAACAAAGAATAATTTTCCATCGAAAATAAATGTAACAAGCAAAAAAAAAGAAACAAATATGTATCTTAGATATAACTCTTAGCCACTCAGTACGAAGCTTGGTGAGCACAACTATTCGGACACATCTCGCTAAGCCGCTAAGGGTACGGTTACTTTGCATGCGTATTCAAGCGACTTTTTCGCACTGACGATATCGTCAGAACTGATCGTCAGTGCGAGGTGGTTAGTATGTTTCTGCCCAATTAATATTGGGGTCTAAACTATGGTTATTTGATATAATGTTCGGGAGAAATTAAACACCTACCTGTATGCGACGCTAAATTTGATTATTTTTTTCATTGCGCACATTTTTTGAAATACCTAAAGAGAAAAATAAGAAGAGTTTTTATATAACTATAAGGTTATTCAATTTTATCGAAAAAAATTTAAACCGTAGCAAGCAATTCAACCCTTTATATGAACAAATAGGAATAATATACATATATAATTAAAAAATATCTGTGTTATTCCTAATAGGTAGTATCAAATAATATATTTTCAAAACGCATGAGTAAACAGTAACAGCAATCGAAAATAAGATAAATAAACACAAAAATTACCGAATTGAACGCTGAAGTTGATCTGATGACTTCTTACGTACTCTGACGGTTAAATCGCTGTCACTGTAACCACTCCCATTGGAAAGTATGCGTTTGATTTTCATCCGATTTCATCAGAAGTCATCAGTGCGAAAAAACACACTCATTCATCTCATGACAGGAGGGAGCTCTGATATACTCACTCCTAATATATTTAAATAAATGATCATAATATACATGAAATTATGTGAAAAAATAAAAGTGGAAAGAAAGGTTACAAATCGGTTGAGAACCAGAATTGATAATATTTTTCCATGAGGACCGATTCGCCAGCACCAGCGGCTAGGTTACTAGGGTTAATAGCTGAATATGGTTGTGGAAGTACATAATTTCAATCTCTAATTCAAAATTGTAAATCAGTCCATAACAAACTTTTTTCTTTTACAGATATTCAGTTGGAATTAAATATACTTATTTATGTTGAGACATACGACATGAAAGTGATTAGCTAACTTACCAGACTTTGTACAAGTTGTACCTACTCATTGATTCTACCTTATATGCATTAGTTCTATCAATCCATTGTTTCTATTCACGGAATGGTTATAACTGATGCACAAATTGTAGACCTTTATACTGAGAGGTGCAAAGTGTTCCACTTTCCATGGATTCAACCTTTGGTTAACCAAAACCGGAATGACAAAATTTAGGTCTCTGAAAGACAAGAGTGTCGAGGATTCACTACACAATTGATACTTAGGATACCTGCGGCTTCCCAGCAAACATGAATGCATTTATTCGATATCTAAACTGCTATGTATAATCTCTTTTCCGACATCGAATACCCGTAACAAATTAGACATGGTGAGATCTAGTAGACACCAATACGATATCCGCTTGCACCGCTAAACGGCATTACATCATGTATAGTTATATATTTGGCATTGAAGTGACACCGTTAACTGCATATATAGGGAATCTGTATCGTATCGACGTCTAATTATTAAATATCTAATAAATTTCGAAATGATACTCACAACGTCCGATAAATATAATTCATTCACAAATTAAAATTGAATTTTTCTTGCTTTTTTCCACAGTCAAACTATACGTTTGACTAATGTTATATAATGTTATATACAAATAGACATATTAAATGGGAAGAAATGAAGTGGTGTGTCCGCGTATCGAACTCGATCATGAGCCTGTTGTCTTGAATGCATTTTGATAAAAATTTCGTTTGATATTAAGCGACTCGGATACACTGATATATTTTAAAATGAATATAACTATACAGGTAGGTTCCGCTTTTATTACCTAAATCACATTTCAGTTTTATTGCAAATGGTAATAAGAGCGAGTTTTATGGGTCAAATTTTTATACAATTGCGACATATTTAAAATCATTTTCTATGAGTTCGAATTAAAAAAAATGGATTGAGCCAACAAAAGCTCAGTAGTAAAAAACTCTGTGATGAAAGTTCAAAGTATGAGTGAATTAAAATTAGTAAAATTTAACCATAGATAAGCTCTCAATCAATATATCTGAGTAATTCGTTAGATATTTAAGGAAACACAATCATTTTTTTAAATATAGAATTGAGTTAAATTGAACAAACAGGAATTTTATGCTCTGTGAATTTTTTTTAGCAGTATGGTATACATTGTTATTAATTCGGTAAAGGAAAATATAATAATATCTATTTAATTAGTAACAAGATACCTGTAGGTATGATACCAATTGAAATAAATGTTAGATAATGATTATTAAATATTGATTTTATGAGTTCGATTAGTACTCTAAGTTTAATGTTCTTTAATGGGAGTTTCAATCGTCTTATCTGCAGCTTTTCAATATGACTTCAAAGAGAGAAAAACACATAAAGGCCAAAATAATTGTTCAAAGTAGAGAAAATATCTTTCGAAAGTAATGAACCGTGTCAAATGTGGTGAATATCCGAATGATATTCTCAGATAATTATTAATCCTTTTCGTATTAAAGGTCCCCTCCACTTTAATTTTTTTATAACTCTATTCATTAGGACTAAGGTTACTGATTATAAAACTGCAAACCATTTCAAATTTGGTTCTATATTTTTATCATAATATATAATTTAAGTTTTTCTTGTTATTTCACTTCTACCCTCAGAATTTCAAGCCATTGATTCTTGAAAAATTCTAAACTATAATAAAGCTTTTAGACCTTTTATAAATGGCTACCTATACCGATATTTAAATACCATTACCGTAAAAAAACATTAGGTAACTAAAATTGACCCTGTAAGTGAGTGTATACCTTATTACCATTAAATTTACGATAATACGTGATAAATTAGACTGCAGTTCTTGTTCTTCTATTGAATATTAGAAAGAGTGAAAGTGGAATGTGAATATTTCTTGAATAATTAATTATGAACAGAATACTTGATCGATTTTTTTCTGTTTACTGTTAACTTTTTACTGAAAAAGTTTTCTCCATATGGGCTTAAAGAACATTATTAACCATTGTATTTTTCATTACATTTATATAATGTACCTTCTTTTTTCTTCAATAAAAAAATATGATATATATATTATATAACCTTAACTCTGCAAATTTAAAGCAATTACATTTTTTTAAATTAGAGTGGAGATCAGGACTTTAGGAATAGTCACTGTTAAAATTTATTTTTTCATATAAAAACTAATCTCTGAAACAATTGCTTCTTATAACCACATCTGAATAATAATAACATTGATGTTTATTGTCTCCATCGAACATCGAGGCATGCCTCGCAATTATTACTGCTTCTATAAAAGTTGGTGTGATAATATATGGGTGTAATAAATGTGGGCTAGTATGTACATTGTACAATTCAAAATATTTTTGGTAGTATAGGTTATTTAATTATTTTACTGATATTTATTAATATAATTATATTTTATTGGCTCCATGCATGGTACGCGCTGGAATAATGGATACCACTTGAAATTAATATCTAGTTAATAATAATAATTATATTTATTTCTTACGTATCCGAAAGTACGGCACCGTCCGATAACACGGAACTTATACTAAAATTAAACATGTCGAATAGACCATCAACTTTAGATTATTTCTAATGAGATTGGAATAGATCCATAACGATAAATGCACTGAACATCGAAAAATCACTTGATTGATTACCCATTGTTTGACTTCATTGGCCTGTGCTGTTTGGTAATTTCGTTTTCACGGTACTGGAACAACATTGTTAAATGATCAACAACCGATGTTTCAGTATCGCTTACTGAAGTTACTTTACGTTGGCCGTTGGCACCTTTACAACCAGGGTTGCCCTCAAAATGCATTGTTTATTGCAGATATACTTTCAAGGATGCACTGCACTATAGAAAGGCACTATTCAATTGAACTTTACAATTATCATTTTTATACTAAATTATTAGGTAGAAATAATAATATACTTCACATTAAATATAATCCAAGAAGTTAAGTTTACAATGCGCATTACAATTCACACAATACAAAATTATAATATGAAGCGTGGCAGTTGTCCGCATGGCACTTACTTTTCTGCATGGCACTTTTCCGCATGGCACTTTTCTGCATGGCATTAACTGTTTTTCTTACACCATAAAATTTTAGGTCTTTTTTTCAAATCCAAATTTTAGGATTGTATTATAATTGAGTAGTTATGGTTACTCAATTGAAATACTATTATATCATTAAAAAACGCTTATTCTATTGTATAAAACCTTCTCTCAAAGAACTTGCTTATAATATTTAAAGTTAAAATGGGTATAAAATCAGAAAATCATCAGATTAACCGTCTTTAAAAATGAGAATTATTAGTCTACCTAATATAGCGACCTTAAAAACATAAGAATATTAACACTTTTTAAAATAATTGTCATTAGAGTATAGTTTGTGAGTGAATTGGTAGGATAATACATTAATTGTATTTATTATTAATTAGGTATTTCAAATCAATTATCATAATTTTTAATTTTACTTCAATTGTATATTTAAGTGAGAAGACATATAAATCTATTATTAATCTTTAGTAATTGTTCATTGGTATTAATTTACATAATTTATTATTTCTCACTAATTTCGGTGATATCTTACCGACTGCGTCCTTTTTTACAATTTTAGTATTATGTCTTACTACAAATAAATGTCTATGTTTAGAATAAAGTAATTGGTTTTGAGATTGTTTCTTCTGTGATATTATACAGGTAAATCCCTTATAACGGACAACATGTACCGGAAAAGTGTCCACTATGCCGAGCAATGGGCGATATGGCGGACTCAGCTTTAACTTCAGCTGGGGAAAGTTTTCTTTAACAGTATTTTAAAGAAACGCTAATGAAGGTAAACAATTTAATATTATTAGTAAGGGAAAATATTAATGAAAATCTTATAATATTTATATAACATACTTATATAAATGTACAAAATAATGAGGTAGGTATAACTGTAACTATTCTATAATATAAAATAGTTACACCTCTTTTTACTACCTATAGAACTTTTGTAATGAAAGAAAATTTATATGGAAAGTGTAACTAGATCAAAGAACTAAAAATCTGAAAACTAAATATTGAAGGATTGTAACTTGGAAAAGCTCTAAATAAAATAAATAATTGAGTAGAAAGGACAATTCTTGTCTTTTGTATAGGAGGTATCCGTTCAAAAATCGTCCGCTGTAGGGAATTTAGCTTTACTAATAACTGTTTGTTATATATGTATATTTTTTTCACTCAGCCTTTTTAACCATAATAATTTTTTATTGGAATATATATAAATATTTTATATGAAAATCAAATTACGAGTATAATATGAAGTCTTATAATTATCAAGCTTTATAAATTGCATCTGATTGCTATAACTCGGTCTCGCACTGAAATATTAACATAAATAATAGTTTGATGGTATGAAGAATAACGAGGAAAAAGAAGTCGTGATGTAAGTTAATTATATAATTTGAAAAATTCCAGTTTTCCTATGAACTCATTAAAATTTTCACAATTTTCTAAAATTTCTATTTTTGACGTCTCCAGAAATTGTTAAAGAACTTTATTTCTTTTATTAGAAAAAAAACTCATAAATATTGTATTCCGTAATAAATGTTTCGGAAATTTAGGATAATCCGTAAATTTTGTATTCCATGTAATTCAGGAGTCCTACTGTAGCTCCTAATTTATATTCTCCACTAGTATCCAAAGAAATATACTATGTATTCACTTATTTTGTCTCTTATACAATAATTATTGAGTAGCTATTCCATATAATTGGAACTCTACTGTACTGGAAAAAATCTGGAAAATTCATTATTATGTCACTCAGATCACCAGACAGAACCATGCACAGACGTATTGAAGATTCGTATATTTTTGGTTTAAAATCTAACTCGTCACTAAAGCATCAAGGAGAAATGTATTAAATATTCATAATTGTAGAGTGAATATATTTACCAGTTTAGAGAGTGAATTCCTTCTTGGAGCCACTCATATCTGGATTAGTATTCATACTATATAGTCGGCAGCATTATTATTTTCGTGAACTTATAGCAGCTCTCCATCGAGACTTGCAGGAAAGTTACAAATAAAATAAAACATTTTATTCTTTTACTTTATGGGATATTATTTGCGTGCGAGGTTATTCAACAGTGAAAATTTTAGTCAAAATAAGCGTGTAAGCATTATATTTAACTAAATTATATTGATTATTATTTTCCCCTCTCATATCTTGTGTCCTCTCGCAGCCACTCAATGGGCAGTACGTCTTACAGTCCACTCAATGGGCAGTACTTGTTACAGTCCACTCAATGGGCAGTACGTGTTACAGTCCACTCAATGGGCAGTACGTCTTACAGTCCACTCAATGGGCAGTACGTCTTACAGTCCACTCAATGGGCAGTACGTCTTACAGTCCACTCAATGGGCAGTACGTCTTACAGTCCACTCAATGGGCAGTACGTCTTACAGTCCACTCAATGGGCAGTACGTCTTACAGTCCACTCAATGGGCAGTACGTCTTACAGTCCACTCAATGGGCAGTACGTGTATTTCTTTGGCTAAAATTAGCATCAAAGCCGTATTTCTTACACTCAGAATATGGCACATTAATGTGTAATAAGATTTATTAAAGAATGAATGAATAAAATACGAGACATATATAGAACTAAAGACTATTTATTGCAATTATCTTGTTGTTTTGATGATAAATATATAAAACTGAGAATTACTAATTATAATTTATTTATTTATATTTAATTTAATACTTTCTTTTTTCTCTACAGATGGAAAATAATTTTTTTCAGATTTAGTGTAATATTTTGAATAGTTTTTAGAATGTTTTGTGAAAAAAATGTATATCAATTATCGCCATGAAATCGACGATTATAATTATACATTATTTCGACGATAATAGTGAGAATTATAATTATACATTATATCGACGATTATAGTGAGAATTATATTTATACATTATATCGACGATTATAATTGATGATAAAAATATCTTAAATCTTTTAGAAGATATACATAACTTGACGAGAATCCATTCTCCATTTATGAGTTAACAATATATGTTGTTTGAAATTATACAGTATATAATGCTCTACTACATTGGTTATTTATCGCACTGAGTGCATAAATGATGTGGTAGTATCTCTCGCAGAAAGATTTTCCAACTCTCAGCTCAACTCGCCAATCACTTGCCGAATTTTCATATGGTAATTTAATCAATGCAAATTTGGGCCAATCACGAGTGGACTACATTTGCATGAATGCATATTTGACGCCTAATATTACTGGGAACATAAATGATTATTTGGTATGCGTGATTAAGGCATATGGAAGATATTGTAAGACTTAATTACGTGTTTCTGTCAATATAATTGACATTTATTTTCAGTGAATAATATTTTTTTAATGATTGAAAAAGAAAATTTTATATTAAAGAGCTAATTATAATTTATGAATAATCAATATAGACAATCATGGTGCGTATGATACTTATAATATTTATCAAATATTTATTATAGACCGATATAATTTTGTATAACTGATTTTATATTGAGTGACTATGATAAACGGGTAATACTTTTTAATTTATTAAACAAAATTCCGATATTTGATAACTGATTATATGAATAGAGAAATTAAATCATTTATTGATCCACTAGTATCAGTTATTATTTCATTTCATGTTAGTTAGAGCGACCACAACAGTTCTTTTCAGGAAATATCTGTAAGAAAATGAATAAATATTTAATAGTTATTTAAAACAATATTCATTTTTTAAAACAATAACCAATTTTTTAATACAATTGATTAATCTCTTTAAGTGTTTATTCTAATTATGAATTAATTTAATTAAAATTAATTGATTCATTAAATAATAAAGACTAAAGTCAGATGCTTGTCCGGGTTTTTTCCTTTTAGATGTGCGATTTATAAATTGTAATGAAGAAACAGTTCCAAACTATTATCCAAAATGTGAGGAAAAGTGGTCTATTGAATAAATAAATGATTAACAAATTCGTTGATTTAAATTTACAAAATTGTGAATGAAAAAAGGCATTTCCCATAAATCATATTTTCCCATTATGTGAAATCGAAAAGTGATACATAAAATGTTATCAAATTACCTGAAGATCTCAGAACCAATCTCATTATTTTCAAATGAATAAAGAGTTTTTTGAATATAAAAGCAATGTTATTGTTACAATATTTAGATATAGGAAGAGTTCATTAAACTGTTTTTTATTTCCAATAGCATTATAATTAATAATCACTTTACTATTTTTCAAATCTCAATGACTAATTTCCACTTTTTCAGATTTCATAATATTATTTAACTACACTCTATTCAGTCTAGATGTGATTAGAAAAAGTCAGTTATGCAAAATTGTATCAATGAAATAATTATTATACTTTAAATATAATAAAGTAATACATGGCTATTATTCATTTGATCTTCTCTTGATGTACATAGATCTAATATAAATAGAAATGGATTAATTTATTACATTTCTATTGACTATTTATCAATAAGCTGTTTTCAGAAACTAGGTAATTATTCTTTGACTAGTGTATTTGTCCGTTAAAAATAACGGGTCTTCAATACCAAATTATTACCCGTTATTAGGTTCTTTCAGTTAACTCAACTGAAATTTATTTTTCTGCATAAACTGATAATTTATTATATAGATAAAATACATTTAAAAATTGAATAGAAACAGGGAAATTTAAATACCAAGTCAATATATTCCCGTGCGTATCATAGTTACATTCTTCATGTTTAATACCCATAGTAGGACACATATGAACACATTGGGAGGACACATATAAACAACAAGACACATAGGATCAATGGGACACACATAAGAATAAGTAATGCACACGAATAGAGAACACACATGGAATAGAGGACACAAATAGATATTATAGTAATAATATTAAAAATATATATATAATAAAATTCAATAATGATATTAATAATAAGGTGCAGAAAAATGAACAAAAAGAACTAGACATATAGTTATAGAGGTTGACCGTTTTTTATCGCTCCTCTATAGCTTGTTACAAATATAAAGAAAGTAGAATTTTTGTAGAGAATGAATGTAGTCAACAATAGCTATAGGTAGTATCAAAAAATTTTGTTTCATATTTTGATTTTTAATAGATTAATTAATAATAATAAACAAAATGATAGATAGCTGAAATAGAAAGACGGAATCTAACATACAACTATTGGTCATAAAATTCATTGTCAGGTCGAAGTTTTCCACCTTTCTCCTGATGATGAATAGAAATCTTTCTATTCGAAAGCTTGAAACCTGATAAAACCTTCAATGTTGAGTTTAAATAACCTCATAATAATACCCATAGTGTAAAAGCGGACACCAAATAAATAAACAAACACACGAGGGAAATTATTAGTATAGAAGATATCAGAGAATAATAATGCATAAATGATTAAATCAATTTACCTATAACAACACCTTCGATGGTCCTAATTAATATGGTTTACCTCCACAAACACAAACAGTTAAATTGAATATAAATATAATTTCTTGCAATTCAAAATAGGCGTGCACACACAGTATAAATATTAGGGGAGTAGCATAAGTGTTTTTAAATGCTCTAGAAAAGAAGCTAGGGTGACGTCATTTATTTCGAACCAATCAGCGGCTCGTAGAGTCACGTGAGTACGAGCGGTGCAAAAGAAAATGCTTTGATCTTTTGTACACAACTTCGGTGAGTTCTAATAAAACAAAATATCTTCGCATGAATTGAATAACTATTTTCAGTACTTTTCATTCGTATTAATTCGAATTTTAGAGTGATATATAAAAACTTTAGAATTGAAACAAAACAAGAAAATTAGTAGCAGAATATTATTAAATTTACAATGGATTATCATGGTACTGCCTAGTTTATATCTTCGTAATGATAGTTATATTGAATTTTAATGTATTATCAATTAAATAATATACACTTTTTTTGTGTTTGAAATTCAACTTTCAACTCATCACTAATTATTGTTCCTAGTGAACAGTGGCCATTTTTTCTGTCACTGACGTCACGCTTCACATTCTCATCTGCAACAATAGTATATAGTTTTTGAATGTGTGTTTATCCTATGCCCCTACATCATTACAAACTATATGTCATATATACACAGTCATAATACATAATAAATATAATAGTTCCTCTGTGTTCTTCCTATATATCTGTACTTTGGAAAATTCTTTAATTAAATTCCACGATGAAATTCCCAGTTGTCATTTTTCTTCCGTTTATTGGAGAAGAGAATGAACGAAAAATATGTGGATAGTGTTGAAGAGTTGTTCCGCATTTTCCAGGTACTTTTTTCTTCTATTCAATCGGTGAAGCTTCCTCACCATATCGAGCAAAACAATTCCTATTGGTTTCATCCTGTTCGACAAGGCATAGCAAATCTGACATGTCAGTCATTTATAGCAGTTTCAATATATAAAGTCGAGTTATAGCTTTTGTTTGCGCAATACAAAGTTTTTCATGTATTTGGCATAGTCTTGTATATTTTTAATGTAGTTATTAGGTTTGATTTCATTTTCTGCTTTTTCGAATAATGTTTCGGAAAACCGGTGATAAATAATATCTTGCATTTAAAATCAATTCAATTTTAATCTAATTATATTTTATTCATACAAAATAAATATAAATTTCGAAAAAATAAAAGTAAAATCAAAATACACAAAGAAAAACCGGTAAATAAAATTTAGTCAAAATATTATTAATTGTAAACTGCAGAGAAAAGTGTCCTCTATACCGATCAGTGTTCGTTGTAACGATACATTATCTAGTCTACCTTTGTAAGAAACTTAATCTGGGTAAACAATCTCAGATTACTTTTAAAGGACATTTTTAATTAAAATTTTATAATATTTAGATATAACACAGTCATATAAATGTACGAAATGATAAGGTAGGTATAACTGTCGCTTGAAGTACTATAAAATATGATAAAAGAGGGTATTATCTTTTAACTTACCTTACATAGATATCTAAGTACCTATACATGCAAACTATTATGCATAGCATAATTAATAATCGTTTATTAAAACTGAACACAAATAAAAATAAATATAAACACAATATATTAATTGTTGCTTGTAAGTTGTAATACCTCTTAATATAATTAATGTTTGACTAGATACTTGGTAGACGAATAAAACATTTGTTAAGAGAGAGTTCGTTGTACCGAACTGCAGTCCACTAGAGCGAAACTCTATACTCTGATCGTCCTTTGTAAGAGCTTTACCTGTATTATAGTTACTCAATGCCAAGTTATTTATTTTAAATTTGTTTGAAATCAATAATTATTGCACTATTTGTACAAAGTGGTGTCCGAAAAGCTTTCCGTAAATTCCATTTTCTGTAACAAATAAAATTCTCATCAATTTCATCTTTTTAACTTCTGAACTCATCGCTCATTCTCAAAGTCAGATTTCCATCTTAAATAAAGAAAGAAGTATTTCCTCTCCTAACTCCTCCTATCTTTCCGTGTTTTCGTATAAATAACATATAATAGAGCGGAGGTATTTTTTGTATCTTCATCTCCATTCTTTTAATGATCATTTCAGAACTCTCCAAATGGTTAAATTTTAATGAGCTTGCCATAAATGTAATAGAAAACAAAGCTGATAAAAAGGTTCCCTACGAATTTAATAATAATAATTGATTGACTAATTGGGTAAATAACTGATTAAAATTTGTGAGTTAAATCCTAAGTCTAATTGGTAAATAGATCTTAAGGCAAAGGGTTTAAGTGGTAGATAGATCTTAAGGCAAAGGGTTTAAGTGGTAGATAGATCCTAAGGCAAAGGGTTTAAGTGGTGGATAGATCCTAAGGCAAAGGGTTTAAGTGGTGGATAGATCCTAAGGCAAAGGGTTTAAGTGGTGGATAGATCCTAAGGCAAAGGGTTTAAGTGGTGGATAGATCTTAAGGCAAAGGGTTTAAGTGGTGGATAGATCCTAAGGCAAAGGGTTTAAGTGGTAGATAGATCCTAAGGCAAAGGGTTTAAGTGGTGGATAGATCCTAAGGCAAAGGATTTAAGTGGTGGATAGATCCTAAGGCAAAGGGTTTAAGTGGTGGATAGATCCTAAGGAAAAGGGTTTAAGTGGTGGATAGATCTTAAGGCAAAGGGTTTAAGTGGTGGATAGATCCCAAGGCAAAGGGTTTAAGTGGTAGATAGATCCTAAGGCAAAGGGTTTAAGTGGTGGATAGATCCTAAGGCAAAGGGTTTAAGTGGTGGATAGATCCTAAGGCAAAGGGTTTAAGTGGTGGATAGATCTTAAGGCAAAGGGTTTAAGTGGTGGATAGATCCTAAGGCAAAGGGTTTAAGTGGTAGATAGATCCTAAGGCAAAGGGTTTAAGTGGTAGATAGATCCTAAGGCAAAGGGTTTAAGTGGTGGATAGATCCTAAGGCAAAGGGTTTAAGTGGTGGATAGATCCTAAGGCAAAGGGTTTAAGTGGTGGATAGATCTTAAGGCAAAGGGTTTAAGTGGTGGATAGATCCTAAGGCAAAGGGTTTAAGTGGTGGATAGATCCTAAGGCAAAGGGTTTAAGTGGTGGATAGATCTTAAGGAAAAGGGTTTAAGTGGTGGATAGATCCTAAGGCAAAGGGTTTAAGTGGTAGATAGATCCTAAGGCAAAGGGTTTAAGTGGTGGATAGATCCTAAGGCAAAGGGTTTAAGTGGTGGATAGATCTTAAGGCAAAGGGTTTAAGTAGTGGATAGATCCTAAGGCAAAGGGTTTAAGTGGTGGATAGATCTTAAGGCAAAGGGTTTAAGTGGTGGATAGATCTTAAGGCAAAGGGTTTAAGTGGTAGATAGATCCTAAGGCAAAGGGTTTAAGTGGTGGATAGATCCTAAGGCAAAGGGTTTAAGTGGTGGATAGATCCTAAGGCAAAGGGTTTAAGTGGTGGATAGATCCTAAGGCAAAGGGTTTAAGTGGTGGATAGATCTTAAGGCAAAGGGTTTAAGTGGTGGATAGATCCTAAGGCAAAGGGTTTGAGTGGTGGATAGATCCTAAGGCAGAGGGTTTAAGTGGTAGATAGATCCTAAGGCAAAGGGTTTAAGTGGTGGATAGATCCTAAGGCAAAGGGTTTAAGTGGTGGATAGATCCTAAGCCAAAGGGTTTAAGTGGTAGATAGATCCTAAGGCAAAGGGTTTAAGTGGTGGATAGATCCTAAGGCAAAGGGTTTAAGTGGTGGATAGATCCTAAGGCAAAGGGTTTAAGTGGTGGATAGATCTTAAGGCAAAGGGTTTAAGTGGTGGATAGATCCTAAGGCAAAGGGTTTAAGTGGTAGATAGATCCTAAGGCAAAGGGATTAAGTGGTGGATAGATCCTAAGGCAAAGGATTTAAGTGGTGGATAGATCCTAAGGCAAAGGGTTTAAGTGGTGGATAGATCCTAAGGCAAAGGGTTTAAGTGGTGGATAGATCTTAAGGCAAAGGGTTTAAGTGGTGGATAGATCCCAAGGCAAAGGGTTTAAGTGGTAGATAGATCCTAAGGCAAAGGGTTTAAGTGGTGGATAGATCCTAAGGCAAAGGGTTTAAGTGGTGGATAGATCCTAAGGCAAAGGGTTTAAGTGGTGGATAGATCTTAAGGCAAAGGTTTTAAGTGGTGGATAGATCCTAAGGCAAAGGGTTTAAGTGGTAGATAGATCCTAAGGCAAAGGGTTTAAGTGGTGGATAGATCCTAAGGCAAAGGGTTTAAGTGGTGGATAGATCTTAAGGCAAAGGGTTTAAGTAGTGGATAGATCCTAAGGCAAAGGGTTTAAGTGGTGGATAGATCTTAAGGCAAAGGGTTTAAGTGGTGGATAGATCTTAAGGCAAAGGGTTTAAGTGGTAGATAGATCCTAAGGCAAAGGGTTTAAGTGGTGGATAGATCCTAAGGCAAAGGGTTTAAGTGGTGGATAGATCCTAAGGCAAAGGGTTTAAGTGGTGGATAGATCCTAAGGCAAAGGGTTTAAGTGGTGGATAGATCTTAAGGCAAAGGGTTTAAGTGGTGGATAGATCCTAAGGCAAAGGGTTTGAGTGGTGGATAGATCCTAAGGCAGAGGGTTTAAGTGGTAGATAGATCCTAAGGCAAAGGGTTTAAGTGGTGGATAGATCCTAAGGCAAAGGGTTTAAGTGGTGGATAGATCCTAAGGCAAAGGGTTTAAGTGGTAGATAGATCCTAAGGCAAAGGGTTTAAGTGGTGGATAGATCCTAAGGCAAAGGGTTTAAGTGGTGGATAGATCCTAAGGAAAAGGGTTTAAGTGGTGGATAGATCTTAAGGCAAAGGGTTTAAGTGGTGGATAGATCCTAAGGCAAAGGGTTTAAGTGGTAGATAGATCCTAAGGCAAAGGGATTAAGTGGTGGATAGATCCTAAGGCAAAGGATTTAAGTGGTGGATAGATCCTAAGGCAAAGGGTTTAAGTGGTGGATAGATCCTAAGGCAAAGGGTTTAAGTGGTGGATAGATCTTAAGGCAAAGGGTTTAAGTGGTGGATAGATCCCAAGGCAAAGGGTTTAAGTGGTAGATAGATCCTAAGGCAAAGGGTTTAAGTGGTGGATAGATCCTAAGGCAAAGGGTTTAAGTGGTGGATAGATCCTAAGGCAAAGGGTTTAAGTGGTGGATAGATCTTAAGGCAAAGGTTTTAAGTGGTGGATAGATCCTAAGGCAAAGGGTTTAAGTGGTAGATAGATCCTAAGGCAAAGGGTTTAAGTGGTAGATAGATCCTAAGGCAAAGGGTTTAAGTGGTGGATAGATCCTAAGGCAAAGGGTTTAAGTGGTGGATAGATCCTAAGGCAAAGGGTTTAAGTGGTGGATAGATCTTAAGGCAAAGGGTTTAAGTGGTGGATAGATCCTAAGGCAAAGGGTTTAAGTGGTGGATAGATCCTAAGGCAAAGGGTTTAAGTGGTAGATAGATCCTAAGGCAAAGGGTTTAAGTGGTGGATAGATCTTAAGGCATAAGAACACACAGCTGAAGAGAATATATATCAAGAAAGGGAGGTAACACATAACAAGAGAATAGGTAACACATAACAAGAGTAAAGTAACACATAACAAGAGAGGGAGGTAACACATAACAAGAGAATAGGTAACACATAACAAGAGAAAAGGTAACACATATCAAGAGAGGGAGGTAACACATAACAAGAGAATAGGTAACACATTATAACAAGAGAAAAGGTAACACATAACAAGAGAAGAGGTAACACATAACAAGATAGATAGGTAACACATAACAAGAGAAAAGGTAACACATAGCCATAGATAACATATAACAAGAGAGAACAAATAGCAAGGGAAAACACATAACAAAAGATATGGATAACTCATAATTAACTAAAGAGATAGGTAACACATAGCCAGAGCACAAGGTAAATTAGAGAGGTAAGGAAACACAAAGCAAGAGATATCACATGACAAATGTATAAAAATATACACTACATATGTTCTTATTTTTATTTCTACTTCTCATTAACTTTATCATTTCATATTTATTCGTTAATACAGCCCAAATAAGCGCATTACTTGTCCCGGCATTCTAACTCCGCGTTTTGCGCTTACTTGGGCCACAACTAACCGCCGTAAGGCAGATCACTTCCAACAGCGACCGCAGACAGACGTTCCTTCTAGCTGCTCTGTCATCACCATCAACTAACAGTAACCATTCCAATTCACTGGATCTATTTGTTGTCCAAAAGTAACCTTACAATGCTGGAGTAAATACTACCCCGGGGTCCGACTGGACTAATGAGACGTGCCGAAGGATGGGCGACACCAGATCAAATTCCCAGAACAGCCATATAACGCAGTGAGTGACAATGTGTGCTTTGCGGGCTGTTCGATATATTATGAATATAATATGAACCCCAGAATATCCCTTACCCTCAGTAATTTATTTAATTTGAGATATTAAAATCATTTATTTAAGAATTATTAAAATCCTCTACTTTAAACTTATTAAAATCCTTTACTTTAAACTTATTAAAATCCTTTACTTTAAACTTATTAAAATCCTTTACTTTAAACTTATTAAAATCCTTTACTTTAAACTTATTTAAATCCTTTACTTCAAACTTATTTAAATCCTTTACTTTAAACTTATTAAAATCCTTTACTTAAAATTTAACTTTAGATTGTTGACTCAAATCTTATTAATGAAACTAAACTATAAGTCAGTTAACTTTGGTTTAAATTACCAGTAAATTGCAATTTCCTTGCATAACTTAATTTGTCAATAATTCCAACCTTCTTCGTATTCTTAGACCCTGTATAGGAGATACACCTTAGAACTATCTTCCTCGCCCTGGTTCATCGTATCGAGCAAGTTTTTCGCTATAATAGGTAAATTGAATTTGCTGTGGTTAAAATTTGTCTTTCATTTTATTTCAATTTGTTTTTTCTGAAATCTTTGTTTATGTTTTGATTGATTTTTGTCAGATATGCAAATGTTCCGGATGTGTGGCTGCTCATTCGTAGGATGGACTCTGTTCCTCTTTGTTGTCTCCTCGGATCACCACAGCCCTAGTCATACCGGAATTTACTGCCAAAATCCTATCTTAGTTATCCCTATTAAAACTTCTGTATATTTGATAAAACTATTAAATCTCTTAACACCCCCTAGTTAATGTTATTCTTCTTTTTCTATATGGCGCCCAAATTTAGGGTTCTGGTGGTGATCCGGGTCGTCGTTCTTTGGCTTGTTTATGTTCAGTCGGATCTCCTATATTCCTAATTTAATTTATTTCAGACTAATTTTTCCCTATTTATTTACCTTGTACGTGATTTGTTTAATATGGAGTCCCTTGTACAGTCACGGAAGTATATGAGGTCATCTTTAACTAAATTACACAATGATTTGGTTAATATTGCTTCTCTCCAAGGAAATGAGAGAAATCTTGTTTCACGTAAGGTTTCAGATCTGAAAGCCTCCATATTAGACTTGGATGAGAAAGTTCTCAATGCTAAAATAGCTGCTAAGTGTTCAGAGGAGGATATGACAACTCATTTCGAGACTGCAGAGTCTTATCAAGATAAGATAAGAGAACTGGAGCAGCAGTTGGCTGGAGAAGTCGCTCGCACTCAACCGGTTGTCAATCTTGAGACAAGGAGTTTGCTCAACAGTCCAACTGCCCTTTTGCCGAAATTCAGAAGTTTGGAAGGTGAGAATTTAGAGATTTTTCTTTCTAATTTTGAGGAAACTTTATCAAAGTTTAATTATACTGATTATGATAGGCTGCTTTTGTTAAAGCAGCAAATCGAAGGTAAAGCAGTATTTTTGTTGGATTCGTTGGAACCCAGTAAGCAAAATTATAATGAAGCTAAAAAATTGTTAATGTCTGCCTTTGCCTCTGTTGATATACAAAAGTTCAATGTACTAAATCTATTGTCTCAAATGAAATTATCACTTAACGATGAACCATTCAAATACATTAGTGATATGCGAAAAATTTGCCATTCCTTTGATTCTCTAAAAATAACTGTTGAGGATGTCATGCGGTATTTTTTTTACACCGGCATGAATGAGTCATTTAGAGCACAAATAACTGCCATTACTAATAACGTTAGACCTACCCTTGAACAAATATTTGATTCCTTTTTTGATGCTAATGAACGTTACATGTCTTCTCAAAAGATTGGCAAGTCTAAGTTTAATGATAACTTTGAAAAATCAACTACTCTAGCTTTATCTGCCGAGACGGAGAGGAATGACAGTAATCCTTTCATTAGTTGTTCTTTGTGCCGTGATGCAAATAGTAAATATTCAATTAATAAATGTGGTAAATTTGTAAACCCGACTGATAAAATTTCTAGATTGAGGTACTTGAATGCATGTGAAAAATGCGCTAATGCCGGTCATAATGCAGTCATGTAGATTTAGGTTTAAAAATCTGTGTAAATTCTGTGGTGGTTGGCATTTCTCTTTTCTTTGCACCAAAGGTGAAAACCCTAAAGATTATAAACCGAATAATAGAGAAACTATTCAGACGGGTTTAGCGGTTATTTCTAGCTCCTTTACCGCTAAATGTTACACAGACTCTGTGCTTTCCACATTTAGTTGTAACTTTGTAAATGGTAAAAGTCTACGGGGATTGCGCGACTCTGGCAGTCAAAGTACTCTCATAGCTGAGCATGCTTTGGTTCTTGGATCTTATGAGGTTCTGGATGAGAATGTTAAATTAATTATAAATGGGATTAATAACAGAAAATACTATAACAGTAAACGTGTGATGCTAAATATTGAAATTGGTAATAAAGTTGAGGAAATTGAAGCTTTAGTCATACCAGATATTTATATTTTTATGGAGTTGCCTAGATTAAATGAAATTGTCTCTTGTTTTAGGGATAAAGGTTATTCTTTAGCCGATAGTACTCTTTCTACCCATGCTGATCGCATTAATAACATTGACTTGATAATTGGTGCAAACGATATGAACTGTTTTGCAGATCAGAATGTCAAATTTGGTTTTGACAATAAATCTATGTTTATATCTACTCAAATAGGAATCATGCTTGTAGGGAAACTGTCTCAGATGCTTAAGGATATTGTTAATTTACCTCCTAACAATGATGTTAACAGAGAAGTTTCTTATTGTTCTGAGACCGACAAAGATCAAGCTTATAGCTCTATGATTTGTAACAGTTCGGTAATTAAGAATGATATCGAATGTATCAGAAACGAGTTAAATGATTCAAAACAAGTAGATACCGAAAAGAGGAATCCTTTAGAATGTTGTTCGTCTTATCTATGGAAAGGTGATTATGATGAGTCTTTTAATTCAAATGAGAATGAAGAAAGCGCGAATTTAGGACTAGTTGATGATTTGGAAGAGATTAAATATATTGACACTTATATGAGGGAGGACACATTGAATTACCTTGGGGAAGCTACCGGATCCATAGTGATGAAGGGGTTTACCGGCGAGACTACTAAGAGGCATGTTTGTTCTATTAATTCTCTGATTAGAGAAGCAGAAGAGGAAGCTTTCTCCGCTCTCGTAATGCCCCCGTTAAAACTGTTTAAAAAGCGTAAGGCTTTTCAGGGGAGTAAAATGAGAACCCGTGCTCGTTTCAAATAAAATGAAAATGGTAATTGTAAATAATTTGTTGTATATATGTTTTCCTTTCTGTGTATATTTGCTTATTTTTTTGAGTTCTATTTTGTTCCGTTAGTTATGTTAGTTATGTTTCCTCCTTTCATTTGCACATCCCTTGTGAGTTGCTTATATTTTTTTTTCAATCTGAAAAGGTTTAGTTTCCTTATGAACCTTTTCATGGTATGTTCAAATTTATCCAATTTGAACCCGTTTGGGGCGAGTGTATAAAAATATACACTACATATGTTCTTATTTTTATTTCTACTTCTCATTAACTTTATCATTTCATATTTATTCATTAATACAGCCCAAATAAGCGCATTACTTGTCCCGGCATTCTAACTCCGCGTTTTGCGCTTACTTGGGCCACAACTAACCGCCGTAAGGCAGATCACTTCCAACAGCGACCGCAGACAGACGTTCCTTCTAGCTGCTCTGTCATCACCATCAACTAACAGTAACCATTCCAATTCACTGGATCTATTTGTTGTCCAAAAGTAACCTTACAATGCTGGAGTAAATACTACCCCGGGGTCCGACTGGACTAATGAGACGTGCCGAAGGATGGGCGACACCAGATCAAATTCCCAGAACAGCCATATAACGCAGTGAGTGACAATGTGTGCTTTGCGGGCTGTTCGATATATTATGAATATAATATGAACCCCAGAATATCCCTTACCCTCAGTAATTTATTTAATTTGAGATATTAAAATCATTTATTTAAGAATTATTAAAATCCTCTACTTTAAACTTATTAAAATCCTTTACTTTAAACTTATTAAAATCCTTTACTTTAAACTTATTAAAATCCTTTACTTTAAACTTATTAAAATCCTTTACTTTAAACTTATTAAAATCCTTAGAACTATCTTCCTCGCCCTGGTTCATCGTATCGAGCAAGTTTTTGGCTATAATAGGTAAATTGAATTTACTGTGGTTAAAATTTGTCTTTCATTTTATTTCAATTTGTTTTTTCTGAAATCTTTGTTTATGTTTTGATTGATTTTTGTCAGATATGCAAATGTTCCGGATGTGTGGCTGCTCATTCGTAGGATGGACTCTGTTCCTCTTTGTTGTCTCCTCGGATCACCACAGCCCTCGTCATACCGGAATTTACTGCCACTACCCTGATTGTCCAAAATCCTATCTTAGTTATCCCTATTAAAACTTATCTGTATATTTGATAAAACTATTAAATCTCTTAACACCTCCTATTTAGTGTTACTCTTCTTTTTCTATAACAAAAGATGACACATGAGAAAAGAAGACACATATCAAGAGAGATAGGTGACACATAAAAATAGGTAGCACATAAGAAAAGAGATAAGTAGTACATAGCAAGAGTGAGAGGTAAACACGCAGCAAGGGAGATAGGTAAAATAGCACACAACCAGAGAGAGATATGTGAAGTAGCTTATAAAGTTATAGCAAGAGAAATAGGTAACACATTGCCAAAGATATTACCTAGATAGAGAGCACATACTTAGTATAGAAATGTGGAAACACATGGCAAGAGATAACACCTATAATAGCTGGAGAGATCACTAAACTTAGGGGACTTTCTCCATAAAATAAAAATTATTAATTTATACACAAGTTTGAAATTCCCAGGGTTAATGCAATTTTTCAAATGGAGCATTTTTTATTTACAATCTTTGTTCAATTTGCCAACTTCACCCCTCACGCCCCACCACCAAAAAAACAATTAGGAGGGTACTTTAAAAAGGTATCAATTCATACAATATTTGAGCTAGACTCATGGGGTTGGTTTCATCATGTTCAGAATTCAGTTGTCAAATTCGTCAAAAAGATTTTTCTATTTCTTTTCGAAAACAATTTTTTTCATATATCTCATACCTTCTCGCACATTGAAAATTTTGAAAAATAACAGCGTGCAACTTTGTGAGCAATTCATTGATGAAGAAAATGAAACAAACCTCATGTCTCTAGGTCGAAAACTGTATGAGTTGATGCCTTTTGCAGTCGAAAAATGAACTTTTCATGAGAGCCAATTCACTGATTTTTTTGGAAAAAAATTGTCAAATTCAAATAATTCTAGTTCCATAACTTATCGTGGAGACTTTTGTTTGTGTGTTGTGTCTTCTTTTTGATGCATCTAGTTAGCAAATCATTTGATGTGAGATCCAGATAAACCATCAATACCTGTGCTGACAGGTCTTTTGGCAGACATGACAGATATAATAATATCTCTAATATTTTAACACGTTATCCCGGATGCTATAAGACGATCATTTTATGCAAAAATAAATAGATTTTTTTTTCAGATTTGAGGGAGACTGTCCCCTGAAATAGGACTGAGGCATAATACAGATATCATCATTGAGTTCCAAACTATCCCGAGACGTTGGATATTTAACGAAGTGCCTCGATTTGGTATTTTTATTAGTGATCTGAAAAATCATAACTACATGTCTTAAATTATTTATTCATGAATTATTTTAATAACTAAAGTAAATGGAATGCATAATAATATTTTTATCTAATTCTCAATCAAATTTCAATTTATAGTATCGTACATGCAAAGAGACTACTTACAAATTTAACTGACGGTTTTGAAGTAATTAATATCATAATATAGGATTGTGGAACACGTAATGGGTGAGAAATAATAAATACTTTGTAAATTGATATATCTGAAGAAAACCGAGAGGTTATTTAAAGTTTTAGCTAAATCATTAATTAATTTAGCTGACCCTACTTAAAGTTGAGCTAGCTATCTATTCAAGCATCGAACTACAGGTAGAAGACCACTGAATAATATCTAAAGAAATTAAATATATAGGTATTTACTGTTAAATGAGTACTAATTCAAAGATAAAATGGCAGAAAGACTGTTAAATTTACTATGCACCTCACTGAAACAGGATTAGACTTAATTTCCTTAACCCAGTTCTAAATTTTTCGCTGATTGATGCGTAATAAGGCTAAACAAAAGTCGAAACGTTGACAGATCGCGTCTGATGTCACGATCTGATGCACAAATAGGGACAACAGATGACATTTTATTAATGCAAAATGTATTATTATTATTTATTATAGGGTTACCTACTATTGGGATGAGTATATGATAAGTATTAAAGTTTTAAAATTGTTCCCGCTTTACAAACTATTCAAAATTGCATAACACATTTTAAAACTAAAGGTCATTTTACACGTATACACTCTTTTCACCTTCACTGTTCCTTGCGAGTGGCTTTAAGCCCCGACCAGTGCGAGCAATGAGCGTGATGGATCACTGATGCGCCTTTGCACGTAGTGCCGTTCACCGTTGGCAAAATGTCGTCCTCTAATTATAGAGTAAAATTGTATTATTAAGAAACACAAAGCGCAAAAGAAGATCAATGTGGACGTTTCATGCATAATATGGATGAAACGAATCAATTTCCCTTAGTTTGGTATTATCGACTAGAACTGTTTTCCTGAGGAATACAACGTTTCATTCATCACTAATGACATTATACACGAGCGCTTTACAAACATCACCGTTCATTATGACTGCCGCTCATGAATCAAAAATCAAGTCATGCTTAGTATGGCGGTGACACTCATCAGTGCCGCTCATGCAATAAAGGCTATATTGGCTGCAAAAGGTCTTAACAAAATCTTAATAGTTCACTACTCTAGTGGCGACAAAGAATGGATCAGCAATAAGACATAAACAACTTGATGTTTTATATGAGATTGGGCCTTGAACCCTAATTAGTGGTAAAATATTAACAAAATCCAAATTGAATTGCTGTAGGGCACGAGTACTACTGTAAAAACACAGCTGAACCGGCAATAATTCGAGTGTGATGTGAAACGAGGACCAAACTTGGCTGCTTGATTATTACCAACTGCTATGAGTCTGATACCAAGATCCTTTTTGTTAAAGCGCACCATGCATGTGGCTCCATAAAGGTAGACAGAACGGAAAGAATTTATAGCCTTCTAGAAAATTTCTTTCCAAACAACTGGCGCTATCAGATAATTGTACAGAATCTAGCATAACTGTTAGGACGCACCCTCCACGTACTGACGGCTGTTTCGTTGGCCAGTCTACCCAAGCATGACAGCTCGAGAACACAGCTCCACTTACGCTACCTACTGCAAACTTTGCTGACGCTATTCTTTTCAACTTTTCTACCTTAGCACCGTCTGAAACGTGTCTATTGTGAATAATAAGGACTGTGTGCTTAGGCGTGGCAGGCAGGAGATAATATGCTTTGTTTATTCTAACTGGGTCTTTTGCGAAAGAGCCTTCTTCAATAACCAATGTAGACCTGAAGATTTTCTGTCACCGTTACTACAGCTCCATCTTGTAATCTTATTTAGGCCCATCAACTTAATTTAGGACCCTCCAATTAGGACCCTCTCGTCACATGAAAGAAATTTAAAAATGGTTTCATTCACCGGAGATTGTTGTACATTTTTTTTCAAATAAATAGTTATGTTCTTTCGCAAGATTGCAAAGATTATGTTTTGACAAGTTTTATTTTAAAGGTCATTTGTAACTCAAAAACTGTAAAGTATTCAACCAAATAAACCACCAAAGTAAAGTGGACACCTTTCCAAAATATTCTAATTCTTTATTTCAATACAAAAAATCTAACCGCATTCATTTCTGTAAAGTTTATTGGAATTAGTTTTGAAATAGTTATTTAAGACGTTTTCTGTGGCCATTTTCACACCAGTCACGGTCAAAGTGACTGTCGTTAAGAGACTTGTGTGAAACCGTTGCTCACATCATTAGAACAAAGTCTCCCTCACCCATATGGAAACATCTTTAATAACTCATAACCTATATTTCAAAATTAATCTCAATAAACTTTACAGCAAAATATCGATTAAAATTTTCAAAGATTAATTTAATCGTTTGTTATACAGATGTTAATGAGCCTCATTTCTATCCCCGAAAGAATATAACATATAGGAATATTTAGCTGATAAGCTATTTTGGAACGGTGCTCATTTTGGTGTCCTGTTGTCGATTGGTGATTACCCATATTTTGAGAGCAATCGGGTTAAAGGTCAAGTTCATTTACAACTCAAAAAGTATTAAACTAAATTGCCTGAAATTTGGTGGGACGATTCTTCATTATCCAGGATTCATTTGACTAGATTTTCGGAGCGATCGGATCAAAGTCCAAGGTCAATGATCTTTGTAACTCAAGCGATAATGGATTGTCAAGGTCATTTATAGGCAACGGGTGCCCGTTAATTGCGGCTGTCACGAGTGTCCGTTCTACTTATGTTAATGTATAATCTTAGTAACTGATATTTAATATTTAACATGACTATTATTTACTTTTTGATAACAAAAATTAGAAAATTAATAGTTTCAACATCAAATTTTAGATGCGTTCAAATATTAATTCAATGATTCTTTTCATTTACTAATTATTATAGATTAGGTAAGTAAAAGTTTCTCGATGTGATCATCGGTTATTATATTTGATGTAAATTTTAATATTGATATTTTTCATATGTTTCTATTGTGAAGTAGAAGTTGAAAATTATAATGAGAGTTATTGGTGTGATTATGAGATAGATATTAACAAGAAGGAGCAATATATAGCTATTTTCTTTATAGGAATTTTTAAATCACACCTGAGGGGATCGACCAATCAAATTTGGTGTAAATTACCATTTTTATCTTTTTTTGCTGAAAAGGGGTCTTTAGGTGGTGTGGGCTTTCATATCCAAAATTTTTGTATGGGTACGAGCACCTATAGAACCAAAGGTGGGCGGGCGGGGGTAAGAATTATTTTTTTGGTTTTAGTAGTAGTGTCATGTACCTATTGTTTGGGTGCTAGAGCTAGGCACTGCAACCTACCTAATACAGAGACCAAAGGGGCGAGGGGTACTAACCTTTAGGGTAGTATTTACGGTTTTACGTTTCTGATAAATTCTACACGTTTTGACTCTCCAGTAAAATATGAATTTTCCTCTTGAAAATAATAGAAGTCAAAAAGTTCATACGCTACAAGTGAATTAAAGTCAGTTTTGGAATCCTCGAAAGATTTCTAACAAAATCTTGATCGTTTTTTCATCACAGTTCAAAATCGAAAATCAGGTTTGTTTTTAAATTTTGTTTAGTTATCAAAAATCGCTTATCAATAGTAAATGGAAAGCAAAACGGAAAATATCCGCCCAGAGTTTTGTTAGAAATGTTACAAGGATTTCAAGACTGTCTTCGTTTTTGCTCTATCATTCTTCTATTATTTTGAAATGTATTAAATTTTTTTTTAATAAAATCTTCATTTTCTCAAACTAATGCCAAAGTCGAAAAAGTTACACTAACAAAAGTTCAAATTTCAGAACAATCGGTCACAAATAAAAAGTTTACTGAAAAGTAGGTCGATCCCCCTAAAGCTCGTCTCAATCTGAGATGCCCAGTGCATGGATCATATATACTCTTTTTGGCATATATCTCCAAAGCTGGACAATAATTATGATATACTTGAGTGTTTCAAGAGATTTAATTTATTGTCCTAACTTTACATTTAACGGATTTTTAATGGAAATTTACCCCCCCGAGTGGGCAACATTGACGTTGTGGGGGGGCTTGAGTGCACCAATGAAGTGAGGAGCTGTGCCAGTGGGGTGACCTAGTCATCCCGGAAGATCCAATCATGCTGGAGAGGTCCTCACGGAGGTGCCAGACTAATAGCTCACGCAGACTGACCATAAGATCACCGACCCAGAATATCCCACCGAGGAAGGCAACCTCACCAAAAATCCCCTCTGATACAGGCTAAGATCAAATCATGATAAGTACAACTAAGGCCACGGCCCCCAGTCCCGGGCAGCCCCTCCAGTCGTCACTGAGTGGGGGGCAAGGGGGTGCTAAGAATCTCCCGGTCGGATCAAGTGACACTCCGATAACGACTGACTCTGTACCTGGAACTTCATCTGGATCTACTCTACTACAATATGGCTTGGGAGAGCCCCAATCTTCCACCTCTGCCAAGGCACTAAAACCCAGTGCCAATGTTCAGAAAGTGAACAAACAAGCAGGTAGTACATCTACCAGACCTAGAGAAAAAACTAAATTGAATAACTTTGATGAAATGTATAGACCCGGAAAATTTGTACGATTCTACACCATCAAGTCTAGCCACGAAGCTAATCTAACAAAGTTGAATATGTTTAAAGTTGACAAAGCCGTATCTAGCCATATTGGAGTCTTCGAGAAAATATCGGAAGATTTTAGTAACAAAACATGGACCATTGAAGTGAAAAGCGAGATGCAGGGAAGTAAATTGAGAGAAATGAGAGAACTTATGTCTGAACCCATTATTGTAACTCCGCATGAATATCATAACCAATGTCGAGGTGTCATAACATGTGGCATTTTGAAGGGATATGAAGATTGTGATATTGCTGAGGGATTGAAAGAGCAGGGAGTTACGAACTGCAGAAGAATAATTAGAAACCCCAAATCAAACAATCCAGAACCGACATCAACCCTAATTTTGACCTTTAATGTACCATACCCACCTGAACGAATTACTATAAGGACAGGACTGTCCGAGAGGGTCAGACCTTATATCCCTCTCCCACGCCGCTGCTTTAACTGCCAGAACTATGGGCACTCTGGTGCTAAATGCAGAAAACCTATAGCAGTATGCGCACGATGTGGAGACGATCTTGATGAGAGCCACAGGGCTGAAACATGCGACAGGCCAACCAAATGTCTGCATTGCAAACAGCCTCACAGTGTATCTTCCAGAAACTGCCCTAAATATATTATAGAAAAAGAAATACTAACCTTAAAGACCAAAGAACACTTAACTTTTGCTGAAGCAAGAGCAAAAGTTAATTCTAACACTCTATTGAGATCATATGCTCAAGTAACTGCAGCTAAAAATATCCCTCCAATAATTAATAGCCCACCAGAATATAACAATAATAACAATTCAGAGACCAACAGAAATAAAGAACAAAAACAAACTTCCAGAAAGAGAACCATGAATAGAAGTGAATCGTCGTCAGCAGAACGACATGATAGAGAAGAAAACTTAAATAAATCACGGAAACTCCCTAAACATGATACCCCTCCCCAAAACCTAACCCCGCAAAATGATAACTCAATGGAAGTTACCATACAACCCGAGACAGGCGCGGAGAGATCAAGGTCACGGGCAAGACACTCCGCCCCTGATATATATGCCCAAACACAGCACGAAATCCTGAACAACAGGCGCAAGCTATCAAAAGAAAGAGATAAACCCCAACGAGACCATAGCAGACAATCACGATCTGCTAAGGAATAATGACCGATGTCTAAAATCATACAATGGAACTGCCAAGGGTACCGTTCCAAATATGAAGACCTCAAACTGATCATCAACCTGGAAAACCCTGCTGCTGTACTACTACAGGAAGCAATGCTAAACAACCATAACTTTAGACCTCCAAGTGGATATTCACTATATTGTGACTATAATAATCCACTACCAGGCAATGGACTTGCGACATTAATTAGAAATGATGTGCCTCATCATAGAATTGACCTGAGAGGTAGTCTGCAAGCTACAGCCTTTAAAGTTGGCTTGGGGCACCAATACACACTGTGTAACGTATACGTTTCCCCCAATGAGAGGCTCTCTCTAGATGCTATCACCTCCCTTATCGACCAACTACCGATGCCTGCTATGATTTGTGGTGACTTTAATTGTAGACACCATCTATGGGACCCTATGTGTGACAGATCAGATGCCAGAGCACTGACAATAGAGAGAGCCTTACTGTCAACATCCATGTCATTATTGAATAATGGCAGCCCTACTCATTTCTATGTTCAGAATGGCAGCTCATCAGCCATTGACCTAACCATGTGTTCAGCAGAGGCTGCCCTTGAATTTGTATGGGCAACGATGGATGATCTGCATGGTAGTGACCATTATCCTATATGTATTGAAGAAAATGCCGCCGTCCCATATTCACCTCAAGTCAGATATCTGGAACACAGAGCTGATTGGGCTCTGTATGAATTGGAGACTGCAACTCAACTTGAAGATGACTTCATTGAAAACAATACAGTTGACGAACTTCTGGTGCAATTCAACAATCTCATAAGAAACGCTGCAGATATCGCAATACCAAAGTCCTCTGGTTCACTCCAATCCAAAAGAGTACCTTGGTGGTCGAATGAATGCTCTGAAGCTATTAGGAATCGAAAGAGAGCTCAGCGCAAATACCAGAGAAGCTTACTGATTGTAGACAAGATTGCATTCTGTCGCGCAAGGGCTATAGCCAGAAACACTCTCAGAAATGCGAAGAAAACGTCTTGGATGAAGTATGTGAATAGCATTAACTCGAACACTCCTATGTCCAAAATTTGGAAGAGGATTCGGAAGATTAGAGGATGTTACCAAAACATAAAATCTCCATGCTTGGTTGTTGATGGTGAGTCGGTGGCTGAGAGGGATAGAGTTGCAGAAATTTTGGCTTCTCATTATGCGCTTATCAGCAGCAATGACTCCTATGACCATCGATTTCAACGAGTGCGTCAGAATGCTGAACAACAGCCCCTCAACTTCAAAACACGAGAGGAACACCAATATAACTCTCCTATCAGCACCTTGGAATTTGAGAGAATGATATCGTCTTCTTGCAAATCCTCACCTGGTGAAGATAAAATATCCTACAATATGATTAAAAAGTCTCACCCAAGTTGCAAAAATTTCCTTTTAGGAATATTTAATAAAATACTAAAAACTGGTTACTATCCAAAAGATTGGCGAACATCTGTTGTCATATCCTTCCCGAAACCTAACAAGATACCAGATTGTGCTGAAAACTTTCGGCCAATCTCCTTAACAAGCTGCCCTGGAAAATTGCTAGAGAAGATCATCAACACAAGACTCACTCTTTTTCTGGAAAGCAATGGACAAATCCCAAAACACCAATTTGGATTTCGAAAAATGCAAGGCACACTTGATGCCCTGAATAAATTTATATCTGATGTTAGTGGTGCATTGATCATAAAACAGCATGTACTGTGCGTCTCCTTTGACCTTCGAAAAGCTTATGATTCAACGTGGAGATTTGGCATACTCAGAGCTATTCATCAGACAGGAATGCGTGGCAATATACCTGTCATCATCCAGAAGTTCCTGTCTGATAGAACCTTCAAGACAAAGATTGGTGACGTAACGTCAGAATCTCACTACCTAGAGCAGGGTGTGCCCCAGGGCAGTGTCTTAAGCTGCACATTGTTCTCGCTGGCCATCAACGGAATCCTTTCATGTGTACCTAATGGTGTTGAAGCCCTGCTATATGTTGATGACCTCTTGATTTATTGCAGTGGAACCTATGTTTCTGGTCTGGAACGTAGACTTCAGAGTGCAATCAACAAAATAGAATCATGGGCAACCTCTCATGGCTTCACATTCTCGCCATCGAAAACGAATTGTATCCACTTTCATCGTAAAAGAAAACTTCAGCCCCCTCTCAAGATTACTCTTAACAACAGAATAATAGTCAATAGAGAATCTATAAAATACCTTGGAATGATAATCGATCGAAAGCTAGATTGGAAAGACCACATACAGAGCATTAAACTGGACTGCATGAAGAGACTTGATCTCCTGAAGTGCCTTTCTCACACTACTTGGGGATCGGATCGTACGACACTTCTCAGACTATATCGCGCTATCATCAGATCAAAACTAGACTATGGATCATTCATCTATAACACTGCAAAGGAGAGTAATCTGAAGAAGTTGGATCCAGTTCATCATGCTGCGATAAGATTGTGTACTGGCGCTTATAGGTCATCCCCGGTCCTGAGTTTGTATGCTGACTGTGGTGAACTACCTCTGCAGAAACGCAGAGATCAGCTACTACTCCAATACCATGCCAGGACTCTGCAACTCCAAACCTCAGCTGCCTATAGATATGTTCACCAGAATGATGACAACAATAACATTATTGCTGAACAAATAGGCAACCTGCTCCTCAGTCTCGACATTGACATTGCCACACTGCCATTTAAGTTCTCTGTACAACCTGTGTGGCAGGCTTGCCCTGACTTAATTTGTCAATTGTACGACTACCCAAAGAAAGGAACCTGTTCTGACCAATCCATGAGAATGTATTTCTACGATCACCTACAGAATTGTCACAACCACCAGTTTCCTATCTACACCGATGGGGCTAAGCGAGAGACTGGAGTTGGTGCTGCTGCAGTGAGTCTGCTGGACACTAAGAGCATTAAACTCATGACTGAAAGCTCTATATTTACTGCTGAATTGTGCGGTATATTATGTGCTCTCCAAATTGCATTTGAAACTGAACGAGATGAGTTTATTATATATTGTGACTCTCAAAGTGCTCTCCGTGTTGTTGATCATTATGAATCAACACACCCTCTTATTAATAAGATTATTGTATGGCTTATGAAACTTAAAATGAGACACAAGACTGTCAAATTCTGCTGGTGTCCTGCACATGTCGACATTCCAGGAAATACAGCGGCAGACAATGCGGCTGCAGCAGTAATTGAATCTGATAACGAAGTGAGCAATGAGGAAACTCCATACAAAGATTGGTATCCGATCATACGATCTAAGGTAAAACACTCTTGGAGTGAATAGTGGCGAGCTACACAGCATAATAAACTGAGACTAATCAAGGAGTCTGTGGACCCATGGCCTTCCAGTAACTACCCTGACCGAAAAGCATCAATGATAATAACCAGACTTCGAGTTGGCCACACCAAGATAACGCATCAATATCTCATGGAAAGAATACATCAACCTTTTTGTGAGGACTGTTTGGTGCCTCTCTCGGTCAAGCATTTCCTCGCAGAATGTCCTTCGCATATGGAAATAAGAAATAGAATATTCCCTGAAACTCAAGATATGAACCCTGAAGAAACCATAAAACTTATGCTGGCAGAAAAACCTGATGTCCAGTTCCACATGGATAGAATATTGATTCTTCTCAGAGAAATGGATATGATTGACAAAGTCATCTAACCCCTACTTGAATCCGATGCGAAATGACTAGCATCAAAAGCATCAAGACTACATGAAGCAATAATAATAATAATAATGGAAATTTAATTTTGATGCATTCAAATTTATAAAATAATTGAATTTCCTCAAGTAATTCAAGTAATTATGATTTTCATTCATTCTTGACTTTTCAATTTTTTTTAAGATATTCTATTTGTTTTTTTGGGTTTTGAGTTTTTAATTTTTTTTTCATTATTCAATTCAATTTGTATACAGTTATAGTCTTTTATGTTTTAGAGTTTTTTAAATCATTCAGTTCTTTTTCAAATTTTAGGAGTTTGAGTTTTTTTTTTGGTTCTTTGAATTATTTTAGTTGTGTAAATAATTGGTTTTCAATAGAAATTGAATGCAGAATTAATAATAATTTTTTAAATAATTGAATTTCCTCTTAGTAATTCAAGTCATTTTTTTTTATATTGCTATTCTTCTTATAGTTTTATGTTTTTTTTCCAAGTCCTCTTATGAGTTTTTCAAGTTTTTTTTTTTAAATTTCAGTATTTAATTCTTTGATTTTTTTTTTGATTTTTTTGATTTTTTATAATTTTTCGAGTGAGTTTTTGTGAAAATTTAGATATTTTATGAAAATTCAGATATTTTGGGAATTTTTTCGAGATTTTGACAATTTAGGGGTTTCAGAAAATTTAGAGATTTGTGAAAATTTACATTCTTTTGAAAATTCAGGAACTTTTGAAAAGTTAGAGGGTTTTTTGAGTTTTAAAGAAAATTCTTGAGCGTTTGATTTACATATAATGTATTTATATAATTAATAGGGATTTCAACGATTGACAATTGGCGACAATAAAGTGCATCGCACTGAAACACTTTCTGAGCTCAAAACTTTCTATTCTAGCCGAAAAGATTCCATTCTGTAGATAAATGTCAAAGTGTATTATTTAGAATTAAATATTTAATGAATCCATCTATAGATTACTATAATGTAATTTTGCTAAAATATCAGATATTTGTTGAAGATTAACTTTTATTCCGTAGATCTCTGCTTTCCGAAGTTATTAATTTTGTACAGTTGGTTGCTGTAATCATAATGACTGTTTTGGATTAAACTTCTAAACCCATTTTATTCTAAAAAGTAACTTCATTTCTCTCAGATGTAATTTTGGAACTCTTATTTCAGCTGCTCTTTGAGGACTGAGGGTGAAAGTCTGGTGCAGAGCTTACGGATGAAGGGACTGAATAAATCAATTGATCAAAGTTTTCGGAAGAAATGTTCAGCAAATGACAATCTCAAAGATTTCCCATTTTATATGCTGATTCAGCTGTTTTTTCCGGCGACGAATGAAATTGTAAGCGGGTTATTAGCTAAAGTATTTTCCATGATAATGTGAAATAATAATAATAATACGTAGTATTAAGGAATGATTTTAACGATAATGAAATAACTCTTATATTCACTATTATTTATTAATCAGTTAAACAATATAATAATAATATGTATTCCAATAGAGCTTTTACATTTCATTCTATTTACAGTAGGTATTCATTTCGAATAAGCATTTTAGTAATTAATTCATGGTAATCACAGTTCAATAGACATGAACAAATTTCCTTTGTGCAAATGTACATTTGTTAATTATATTATTAAATTCACTTTACGATTTTATACAATTTCAAAGTAAATGAAAAAGAATATATTTATATGTAAATATGATAATATAATCGACAAATCATGAATATATATTTCCATACAAACATGATTCTGGAAAAAAGAATTATTGAAATTGAAATCCTATTAATTTTTAATAATAATTTTATATGCAGTAACTGAGTTATAAATACAGGAGTTTTCTACAACTCTGACATAATAATTTCAATTTGATGAAACATCTATGAAACAAACTATCCATTAGTATTCAAAGTGAACCTACGTCGTTTCTCAGAAAAACTTCATCAAAAGACATCAACATTTGTTGTCTAATATCGTGTACGGACATTTCGCCGGTGGTATCTTGGCGTAACGGGCATGTAGCCGGAAGACATTTGGCCGAACAGTTAATTAGCCGAAAAACTTTTATTTAATGCGTATCCATATCACGAAATTGAATCCTCTGTTGAATTTAATTATTATTTTTTATTTCCCTGGAATTGAAAATTATTTATAAAAAAGAAAGAGGAAATTTTCAGTTGTACATAATTTGTATCCATATTATGAACTGCAATCATATTTTGCTCAAAGATTTGAATTTTTCATCATCATGGCTTTCATCGCAATTATGAAGGGTGGGAAGAGCTTCTCTTCAATGGCTTTCTTTGTAAAATGCTTCCGTAGTTATTTCGTTTATCATTGGTTAATAATATACTATATAAAGTTATTAATTTATATTTTATTAAATTATATTACCATACCATTTTTTGTTTAAAATAAATATTTCGGCGAAATGTCCGTTCAGCCAAATATCATCGGCGAAGTGTCCACTAACTGTTTGATATAAGGCGGCTTCACACGATCAATATTATCGATAATATTTACTAATTGTAACAATATATTGATGGTCTGAACGAGGTACTGATGAAAATATTGATACGATCAAAAGTGCACAGAAATCTCATCAATATTTGAGCAATAAGCGCAATGCAAAACTTTTTTGTCCCTCATTTCAGCACAACACAAGCTGTTCCTTAGGAAGTCAGAGCAACTACTGATGGAAATATTGACAGTACATTATTGATCGTGCGAACTCGATATTGTCAATATCAAATATTATCAATAAAAATATTGTAAATCCATATTGATCGTGTGAACGCTGCTATAAGAGTTGAGTAACATCAAATGTGAGAATCATTTTTGTTTTACTACCCAGTAGACAGAGGCAACAGATATTCAATCGACTATCAAAAAGGAGTACATCCAAATGTGACGACAAATTAAAGGTACAGGTCAACCATTATTTCTAATAATTATCTGAGAATCAGTTATTACGTTAAGTAAGAACTGCTTGAGATTGATAAGTTTTAATGAATTTTCTCTCATGACAGTACCTCACATATTATAATTTAGAAGTGCTTTAACTTATATTAACTAATTATAAACAAAATATTCCATGGTGCAATAATTCGAGAATATTTGAAAATGTATTCAATGTTGTAGTCGCATTAAATTTTGGCACCTCATTCGTATTAAGACAGAGTCTCATAAGTCATATATGTCTCAAAAGAACATTAGTTTATACTTCTTTCTAGAAATTTTGTGGTATAGTTAAGCTATTTTCAGTTGTTGTCCAAATAGCAATTTATGCTTCGGCTATAGAAAATCTAATAGGGTTGTCTGTAACAGAAATTTGGTTGAAGCATACAAACTATTGCGTTTATTCTATTTTCAATCTGAGACTGAGGGTAGTATGATGATGTTGCGTTATTTATTATGTACAAGATATATTTGGTTCTTTTACATGTTATTATTCTACACATTCTTATAATAGATATTTACAAAACTGAGCAATTATACAATTAGTAACAGTAAATATATAAATATATCATGAATATATAACACCGCGAGTATTGTCAGAATATCGCTTAAACATAAATTACATTATTCTGAGTCATATATCATCCGCACTTTTATAATTAAATTCGTTCATTTTGAACATATATATTAACCATCTAGTACTACTCTACTGAGCTATTCCATAGTATCTAACAATAATGTTGTGTCTTTGTACAGCAATTCATACCACTCATATAAACAAAACAATTTACCGAAATGGATTAAACTGAATTAAATTAAAATAGTATAAATCATTCCCATTATGAAACCAAGTAATAATCAATAAAAGCTTAGATAGGTCACTATAAAAGTATGATGCTTGAATATGTAAAGATTGCATCCTAGTATGTACATTAATTTGAAATTACAAGAATGTAAGATGCGAGTTCGGGGAATTGGGTGCAGGTGGGTACAGATCTGGAACTTGAGAAGCCATTGAATGTGGAGGGGTCTGAGTACCCCCAACTCCACCTTGTAGATGGATTTGTTTCGGTAAAGTTTGTTGTTTGATTTTATCAGAAGGATCCATTGCACTAGTAATCTTATGAGGTTGAGGGGAAGTGCAACTAACTTGATTATTTTGCATCTGTTCATTTTGATATAAATTCGAGTCTTGGTTTTGATGATGACTTAGGATAGCGCAATGTTTTTGCGTGTAATAAGGACTAGGCCTATTGAAAGTGGACACGCATTGCGAGGATACAGGAGATTGAACTGTGACAATTACATCTGCAGTTGCACAAGACCATGATGTAGCTACTGAACACTGGAGCTCTGGACAATTATGTGGCAGAGTCAGGTCCAGTGGTAACTGTCATGGATTCATAGAGCTCAGTTGTGGTTGCTCTGATTCTATACAGGAAGGAACGGTGTAGTCAGGAGGCCAGTCTTGAGGACAGGCAAGAGATCGCAAAGTTTCCGAAGAAGGTAAAGTCTCACAATTTGAAGGAGTAGAGCCTGTGGTGTTCCGTCTTTGTTTGGAGGAATCATCAATTTCAGACTTGTTTGCATTAGATCTTCTGTAATGGAATGCTGCCAGAACCAGTATGTTTAGTAATAAAAGAGAGACTCCAATCGCTGCAGTCAATGTCAGTGCAGTACTATAATGTATATCTTCGTGAAAGTCACCACTATTCTTTCCTTGAATAGCTTCCATTTCTCTTACAGCTTCATGATAATTATTACCACGATTATTGTTTCCGATTTTCCCATTCTTCAATATGGTAACTTGTTCAATAGAACTATCCTTCAATTTTGGTCGTTTCGTTGACGTGAGTGGAAGAAGAGCTCTTGGTCTCGTAGGTCCAGAGAATGAATCAGAACTGGCATAGACATCGTGGAAAGAAGAATCAGGTCCGAATCTTGAGCCAACTTTTTCAAGTGCTGGTAAAAGCCAAGTCCATAGAGCAACTCGTGGAGCTCTGTAATGATCACGTACCCGACCTCTCCCAGGACCTGAATTTCAATATCATATATTAAATTAAAATTATATCTCAGAGATGCATCAAATAATTTTTTCACAAATATACTCTTTTAATATAATCAAAGCTATTGACTAACCTAGCTCGAGATAGTATCTCATTTCATCTTCAAATGGTTTCCAAGAAGCTGGGCGGTATGTGTTTCTTTCAATTTCATTTCCCTCATTGGAAATATTGAAATTGACTTCGTTTGGATTGCTGTTGGTATAAAAACATTATATGATTATGGAGTAATGTTAAGTACAGTAGAACTATTCTATAGTGAACTTCAACTAGTTAGGGAGTGTTTAAACTATAGAGAGCTTACTTCAGTGTAGAGAACTTTAGAGATGAAGAGAAAACTGACCTTTTTATGGCAAAATACATAAAATAATTTCATACTTTTTAAAACGAATTCATTATATGTACAACATAATTCATTTTTCATGACTATATAGATTCGGATTTTTTTACTACACATGACTTCATAATAGAGGAGTACAGATAGAACTTCTTTTTCAATAAATACAAATAATTTTCTATATAGAGATGCATAGAAAACTCATCACAATTTGTGGCAGACTAAACTAAATATATTCACTACAGAGGTCAGTTCATTATACAGGAGTCCACTAATCATGATGGTTCACTATACAGGAGTTCATTTGAAAGAGGAGTTTTATACTGTATTAAAATTCAGAATAAAAAGGGGTTTTGGACCAAATGCAATGTACTTCAGATATAAATGACCCATTTTTGGTAAATTTATTACATACATCACGTTCAATCATTATTTCAAATTGTTATAGCTATCAGTAATACATTAAAAAATAGTAATATAGGAAGTTGAACTTCATTATTCAAAGCAGCTAAACAAATCACCCACCCTGTCCTCGCGAAATTTGACCATAACTGAATGAGAACTTCGCTCAAAGTTTCGTCCTGCTTTGTGTAGTTCCTGCCTAGGGCCAGATCATGCTTTGCTCCCAAAGGTGCACCAAGAATTAAATCCATTTCATTCAGGGGTCTTTCGTTCTGAAAATTAATATTACGATCATTAATATAATGATAATAATGAATTTAAACTTTCAGCTATAAAAATTGTCACAATTGATATCTAGCTATACATCAATTTTAATATTGACAGTCTCAAAATAATGGATTATGTTTGAATTGCGTATTCTCTCATTACCTGATCCCTCGGCCTGTTATCTAAAACATAGAAGAAGGTAAATCTGTTGGAAGTCAGAGTAGAGGCAGTCATTATAGCTGGTGCAACTATTGAAGCGTCATGTAGAGCTGCTGACGTCATGTCCCGAAGAGCCAATGGATGTTGTGAAGGTCTTGCCCAGTCTGTGTACTCTGCTGTGATAGCCAGTACTAATTCCTTTAAGCAAATATAAAAGTAAGAGTGTTAATTTTCAAATTGAATAAAGTATGTTTTCCATATTTGTTGACACAATCCAGTGACGACCACAAATATCCTTGATATAGTTAAAAGAATTATTCTACAGGTTATTAGAAAATAATTGTAAAGAATGACTTCCAAACATTTCATATTTTATGCTTTACAATTTTTTTAAATCAAATAGATAAACATTCATTTGCTTTTCAAATTATCGCATTACCTGAAGATGGTAGTGATAATTGTTTGCAACAAACGTTCGTATGATTTTATCTCGAGTGGTTACGTCAATTCCTTTTTGTTTCTGGTCTGAACTGAATATCGATTTTTGTGGCACTTCAGCCACTCCCAACAGCACTTCTATTTGAGATTTTCCGTCTGCACCTAAAGCAAAATAATTAGGTGGATATAATTATTCCTTCAATATATATTTTCTTAACTTAGATAATATGATCAAAGGGCAAAAAAATGACTTACCTAAGTTAGCAAGCCTTTGTTTCCAATTTTGTTTAACAGTCACTCCATCTACACTTGGACCAATTGCAGATAAAAACTGAGGCGATTCTAATTGAACCTGTGGAAATTTTAAATAATTAGAATATTAATAATTAGAACAGAATTTCAGATTTTATAATACAACAGATATTTGCGAATGAAAGATCACTGAGATCAAATATTTGCCTACCTTCATAATTTGATCAACTGATCTGTTCCTAATGCAGTGCAGCAGCTGCTCGTAAGCCATCATGGATGCTGGGTGGCTTGGAAATCTACATCCAAGTTGAGTTGCCATCTCGTGAGCGTAATGAGAAGGATCTCTCACTAAAGCCCAAGGACTTAATGCAGTCCCGGACATCAAAATCACTCGCCTAAATAAACCAGAGCCTAAAAAAAGAAGTAAACGTCTCTTTCAATTCTGAATTAAAAAATGAATTTTTTAGTAATTAAAAGTATTTCAATTAATAAAATAGTAGCAGCAACTCACTGGAAGCAGCAGGACTGAGTATGAGCAAGGAGAGACAAGCAGCTCCATGTCCATGAGCCATCACAGTCACCTGGGCGGGATCTCCCCCAAACCTCCCAATGTTCTCCTGGAGCCAGTGCAGTGAAGCCAATTGATCCATAAGACCGTAATTTGCAACGATGGGTCTAGAACCGGGTTGTATTGGATTGAAGAAACCTGCAAACAGTGTAGATTCATTTCTTTAGAATAAATTGTGTTTCAAAGAATGTGTTGTGAAATTGGATTGGATGGAAATACTAAAAAGGAAATTGAATTCAATTGTACTGCGTTACAGAATTGATTGATTGAAAGTATGAGTAGATAAAACAATTTCGAGCAATTTAATCATATATTCCATATACATTTTTACTATTTTGCTTTCATAATATATTAATTATAATTAAAATTGTGAATATATAATAGTTCTTGCATCAGCAATAAGTATCGTTTCCTATTTTCTAATATTTAAAACCTATATTAAACCAACATACTTATCATCCAAGATTTGATTGGTACAGGGAGGAAGAGTAGTTTTAATACATTGATTTATTACTCCATGTGCAACATATATTATCATTATACCACATCTTACCACTAAAAATAACACAGAATTAACGAGATTGTATATTTCCACATATAAATGATATATTGTATCATATTTTAACCATTGCATTTGATAATTTAAATAACGGACATCAAATCTAGGAATGAGAATAATACATTATGTCTGTTGGATAAGTAAAGTTGACAATAGATTTAGCGTTTATTCTCCTGGGAGAAGAAGTATCTCTGTTTTATTAGCGCAATTATATAATTCAGTGCGTCAGTGTCTGCACTCAAGAGAATTTGACGGGAAATTCATGAGGTGTGAAATTTGAATGTACAAAACTCAGAACAAATGACTGGAACGAATGAGCTATTGCTGTGACAGACTCGCACATTATTTACATCATTGCCTCATTTACTCACGAGTAGCCTTTTTAATGCGAAATCTTTGGATGAAAATGAACTACAATTAAACTGAATAAGTTTAGTAAGTATTTTCTCCATTAGGTGATATAACTACCACTGCCTGTATTATATATGCTGTAAAATATCATTATAGGGAAAATATATACTCTATATTTGTAATAATCATTTTAAATTATAAAATAAATCAAATATTTCATTCTACTCAGAGCTGCAGACTTCAACATGTAATAATTTCATCAAAAAGGATTCGTAGGTAAAAAGACGACGCGTTTTCTTGAAGAGACTAAAAAGAGAATTGAGTTGAGTTTCCATTAGTAGTTTTCAATTATTTAAACAGGTTTTTGCTTTCTTCTCCTCCAAGACTGTCATTTTCAGGCCGTGGTCATTCTTTCTGAACGAAATCTCTGAGACGCTTAAACCACTATTTTCTATAATAATCAAATAAATTGGGTTATATAACATATCGAACTTTTCACGGTAGACAAACTTGCTTCAATTAAGTTATTTGTCAGTTTTCCTTATCATTTCATATGATATGATTAAGGCTAAGAAATGGATTTTATTTTAGAAAGTTATATGAAGTGAAAATAACTTTATATAACAATATCAAAACTCTACTATAATGGAATGACTAATGAGTATTGATATCTATATGAAACTCTTACAAGTAATTCATATCTAAACTTAATATTTTATATATGTACAAAAATAGAGGCATACAGTTTTACACTCTATCAATATCACATTGGATATAAAGGAGGTAGACTATACTTTGTTCTATAATAAAATCACATTCCAGTTGATTATAATATGATGTCGATAGTCGACTGCTGATGATGTTCTGAAGTGAATTGCGCTGATGACAACAAATAGTACATTTTACCTACTTACTTAATCTATTTTGTGGAATTATAAAAATATTTCATATTCACGAATTAGTGAATAATACTCATAATAGTGGTGTAAGTATAATAATCTATTAAAAATGAAATGAGATATAAATAGTACTCTATTAAATCTCAGTCATCTTTTTATTGACATCAAACTTGAAACTGCTAACGAATAATGAAGAGCTATATACAAGGTAATACATTTAATTATTTACTTTAATAGCTCACTAAATGCTGCTCACCAAGTACACCGACCCTGTAGTTGAGAGTCACAACCACTACCCTTCCGTGAGCTGAGAGATGCGAACCATCGTACAGACTACCAGCGCCCCAGTCGAAACCCTCTCCATGAAGAACCACCATCACTGGCAATCCTTTGGGCCCATCTGTTCGAAGTTGAAAAAGAAATATTAGATCTAGATTTAAATTTAAATTTGAAGAGAATAAATATCAAAAAGAAATTTTCTTAAATTAAAGTAATATAAAATTGCCTCGTCACAACAATCTATAATTATAATCAGAATATCTAATGAAAATAAACCTGTATTCTCTCAGAGTGCAAGGAAGACAAACTCAATATATATTTTAGCAGTCACTTCTAATAGGTAAATTCTAGTAAAATTCTTCTTCACATAAAATATTCAAACTCCCTGTGAGCTCAGAATCTGCGTCAATTTAGTTTTATTTCCTGTGAGTCATTTCCTTGATTTGAAACTCTTTCGGTCGTTATTATTGTGTTTCTCTTAAATAAACGATTTGTTAAGCCACTAATTCACGAATAAAATAAATCAATTCAAAATAAATTAATTTTACGTTTGAGAACATAAAATGAAATATAAAGCTAATTAGAAAATGGAAGTTATTGTGCATATATAGATTTATAGCCAGTTACAAATGGACTGCAGACAACAGTGTAAAATTGAAATATTGGCTAAATTGTCGATTTCCAATCAGCACAACAAATTTAATATTGAAATGATATGAAAAACGACAATGATTCATTCGAATGTTCAATACTGATTTATCAAATAAATCAAAGTAGTCATCATCTTCTTCATCAAAAATTCAAGAAGCTAAAATAAATATTTTATAGATGCAGTAGAGTTTATTAATTATGGAGACAACTGAGCAGGGCAGAAGTTTTTGTATTCCATAAATAATGTACTGAGCGAAACAGAGGAGGTAGAAAGGTATTGTGAATCATCAGTTTTTTTCTAAATATATACAGTATATATATATACAGTATATATACTAAATATATACAGTAAATATATACCTTATGTTGAACTAAATATAAAGGTGTGTAACACAATTTTAGATTGCTTTATTTCCCAGTTATACAAAAGCTAGAAACAGTTTTCCATTTTCATCTTTAATTAATGTGAAATGTTTAATTAAGTGTCAAACAACAAATCATTAATTTGATTTTTATTTGCATTATATGAAATGTGATTTTGAACGCAGATATGATTATTCAGTGTACATTGTGTGCAGCAATTTATGGCAAAAACATGATTATTTTGAAACAATAGAATAATGATAAATAAATTCGAATTGAAAGAATAATTAAAAGAATAAACACTAATTATAATATCTAGTTTCACAAATTGAATAGCAAATTAATTTGATTCCTGAGATACAGTTTAAACTTTTAGAAATATGTAGAATGTATGAAAAATCGTTTTTCACTCATGAAGTATTTTTATTTGGTCTTCATGGAAAAATATGCAAGTAAAAAGGAATTCAAATCTCAAGAACATGCAGTTGAATTAAATTACATTCTACATACTTTCTTTTCGCTGCACTATACTGCATTGAAAATATTAATTTTTCATTGGCATTTTAAAAGCATAATAGAAATATTTTAAAACCTAACTGCCTCGGACTCTTTCATCAGAATAAATCCAACTCCAAAATCACATAAAAGAACCTCATGAATATATTATAGTTATTTATATTTTTGCGGTAGATAAAGTCATTCAAAATGTCTGCATCAGGACTTTCTTTGCGACGTCATGAATATTTTCTTGTCGCATTTTATTCACTTCAGTTCTTGTGATGCGATGAAATGACATACAAACACACAACAGCAATGATGAACAAAAGAAAGTGCCTTCTATTATTATTACGCATTTGCCCGATTAGCTTTCTGTGGTGAAGCCTAAAAATGATAAGAAAACTAACAACATTTCAGTCCTATCTGAATTTCTTTATCATACGACCTATGTATGGCATCTGGAAAGCTGCCAAACTAAAAAAAATCACTTCACGTCTTCATCGGCGCGAGTAAATTCTTCACCGGACGTCATATATAACACATAGCTTTAATTTAAATACTTCCTTAATAGTTTAATCAATTTGTATGAATACATTTACTCGATAATTGCACTTTTATGAAAAATAGTATAAATTAAATTCATTGACAGGAATCCTATAAATAAATCGAAAGTAGCCCAAATAATAAGAATGAAATGAAGAGTTTATTTTTCCCCAGAACGGTTGTTTAAGTTTTAATATATAAAAAATGTGTATTATTTCAAGGTCGATTATTGAACTAAATCAAAATGATTGAGCGTAGAATAAATACCAAAAATAGAAGAGCACTATAGCAATGTTCTTTCTAATAACTTTATTACCCACAGAGAAAAAGTTATATTTAGGAGGCCATTAAGAATTAGAGGCAACCGCACCAAATCTTCCGTTGCATCATCATAACATTTTCTTTGGACATCAATCAATAAGTTATCAGCAAATTCACTCACCTGGTACATAGAGGTTCAAATACAAACAGTCTTCACTCTGCCTCTTCAAGAGATGCCTGTATTCTTTCGGCGGATTTTGTGGACAAGCTGGAGGGTTGATGCTAGCGTCTAAGATTCCTTTCCATTGCGAGGGAGCTCTAGTGGGACTCAGTCTATTGGGGCCTATTGGAGGAGTGGCGTAAGGAATTCCTAAATAGGTCGCCACCTTGTTTGTTCCTGGAATTTGCTGGTAGATTCCTCTAAGCTGTCCATACCTGGTGCTTATGACTGGAGTGTAATCTAAACTGACCACATTGTTTGTAAGTATAGTCAGCAGAAGCACACTGGCTACTTTCCATCTTGACATTTTTATTGAACTGAATGAGGTTATAGGAAGTAATTCTATTTGCTGGTTGATAAACACATGGCGTTTGGGTTCTTTTCCACCCGAAAAGTTCTTTTTTACACTCACACAACTTAAATTGTTCGTTGTAACCATATTGAACACATCAGTTTACACTTGCTTCACTTCCCATGTAATCATATCGCTAGGGGTGATTCCTCTCAATCCTCAGTATAAATATTTGTACTCAGTTTCTTTGTAATTGAAGATCGCTTACTGATTATATCTGAAATGAAAAGAAAATAAATATTAGAAACATCAAAAAGGTTTTAAAAATGACATTAAAAATAAGATATATCTCTTTCGATATTCAATAGCTATTACAATTTAATTTAGACCTATTAATCAATCCTTAAAGTCTATAATATAATTGAGACTCGTTGCATGTAAAGATAAAATGTTCACTGGAAATACAAAGGAGTATTGCATTCCGCATAATCTTTTCAATTATTTTCTCTATCGTGTCTGCAATTAAGATATTGTGAGGGAATTATGAAAGACTTCCGATACAATTCTGAATGTCACAGCGATACGGAGATGGGAAATGAAGATACTTTTCATCTTTTGAAACACTCTGACTCTGCTGAAGTTTCGCTCGAAAAAATCATTTCTTGGAACTATAGAAATGAAGAACGGAAACCATCGGTAATCGAAATGAAAAATTCTTCGATTGGTGAAGAGCCTCCAAAGGTGAGAGATATTTTCACACCTGCTGTAATGTTAAATAGTTCGTTAATTAATGATTTCTTTTCTCTCTATTATTTTGTTTACTGTGTAGTTTGAAACTTAATAATTCAAGTCTCGGGTTTAGAAAAAGTAATGAGAAATTATTCAAATTGTTTCACTGCCTAATTCTATCAAACAGATCGTTAAATATTTGATGCTGTACCAATAGAAGGCGTTCTTAATTGAAATGAATAATTTTAAAGTAAGAAAAATTACCAAACAATGTGAAGGATGAAAATAGCTTTCAAATACTAATTTTATTTATAGAGGCAGAAGAAGCTAAATACTTAAAATGTTTCTAAAGCTGGCAATATTAGTTCCTGCGGAAAACACAAATGATGTTCCAATAGAGTAAAGAATGAAGGAAGTATTGAAAGATGAGAGGAATGAGTGGAGAAAAGAGTGGCATTTGATGATTGGGGAGTGACATATTATAAGGAGTGGCATTTTATGATTGGGGAGTGGCATATTATAAGGAGTGGCAATTGATTATTGGTGAGTGGCATATTATAAGGAGTGGCATTTGATGATTGGGAGTGGCATATTATAAGGAGTGGCATTTGATGATTGGTGAGTGGCATATTATAAGGAGTGGCATTTGATGATATTAGTTTTTAATTGCACCCCTCCTCATTCAATGTCTTAGGAAGGGGGGTCAGATTGTCCCTAAATGGTATACGGAGTAAATATGACAAACATCCTCACAATATATATTTTATATAATCCATAAATAAATAAAAAATCATAATAGTATACATATGTACATTGCACAACCACGCCCTATTTTCACTGTATTGGTCACCAAACTGGTTTTCCTGTCAGTATAATTGACTATAAATGCTATCATTGGGAAATAAAGGATAAGATTTACTTCCCAGGGGAACATGCATATTTACATATATATTTACATATATTATCATCTAGAAAATATACGAATGAGATTAGATGTTCATATATCAATTCTTTTATCCTTTTTTTCCTTTTTTGAAGTAATTTAACTTAAATTTAAGCAACGAATCTTATTTTGTATACGTTATAAGGTTTATACGTTAAAAATTAAAAATTCAATACAGTTGGATCTCTAATTCATTTTGTATATTAGATTTAAAAATTCAATTCAATTTGAACAATTTTCAATGTATTATGAGCTTAATTGTAAGATTTTAATTCATCAAATATAGCTATAAGATGATTATCATAGGAATTATTTAATGATTAGTAGTAGTAGAGTGAAATAATCAATCCTTATAACAATTTGAATTTTGGTTCTCTATTAAAAAGTAACCCTCTATCTTGGTATCTGAACAGCAATTTGAATAGTTTCTGTTGATCGTTACTTTAATAACAGCGAGAACATCTGATGAGATGTAATTACAATAGATCAGTAAAAAAATAACGCAGATGATTCGCATTCAATATATGCGAACCATTAGCCATAATCAACTGCATACCTAAATTTTCATATTAATGGTAGATGCATGTCAATATATAATATGACGGGGAAATTACGAATTATCAAAAGATCAACATTTACGATCTTGCATAAGAAACCAATTATAATTTGATATTTTGACTTGTTATTTTAATTGGTACAATGATACCTGCTGCATGGTATCAACAATACCAATTAAAGTAACAAGCTGAAAAACATTTTAATGTGATCGAAAATATGGAAATTTTTGATAATTCGTAACTTACCTTAAGCAAGTGTATTCAGAAGCTTCTCTCTGAAGCTCATCACACTTCCTTTCACCCTGGAAACTGTTACCGAGGCAATCCGGGTTTCTGAGAACTCCTCCTCCACAGGTCTTGATGGCATATCTAGTATACAAATACATCTCTAGAATCTAGGGCCCTTAGCCATTATCGGGCCTTCACAGACATCTCCAACTTCTCACTACAGAACAAAAGCATTCCCAACACTTGGAAACATGCCAAAATAATTCCTATCCTGAAGCCCAACAAAACCTCCACAGAACTAGCCTCATATAGACCAAAATCACTACTCTCAACCCTTTCGTAAATAGTCGAGAGGCTGATTCTTAACAACATATCACCACACATCTTAACCCCTCACAATACGGCTGCAGACCAAATCACTCCACCTCCACCCTACTAACAAACATTTCACAAACAATAATCTAAGGCTTAAACTCCAACAAACCTGCGGATAGGAAAATTATAGCTGCCATAAACATAAGTAAAGCCTAAAAAATATAGCCTTAGGGCTTAGACGTAAGTGAAGCATTCAATACGGTACCTAGACATTTACGTATTAACAAAATTCTCAACACATCCACGGCTCATTTTAGAAATGGCTTGCCAATTACCTTTCAGACAGCTCGGACAATACAGTATACAACAACAAGTCTCCAGAACTCCGGAGCACGTCACTACACAGATGGAGTATTGCCGGGCTCCGTATTGCCAAACACACTATTCAATCTATACATTCACCACTTATACACACACCTCGGTACACATTCTTACAAAAGCGGATGATGTCACCGTCATGAGACCGCTGCCAACAATCTACAAACATACTACAAATACTCAATAGAAGACTGGCTAAATACAAACAGATTAAAGGTCTCCGCTAACAAATCTTCTGTCACCTTAGTCACACTCAGAACCCATCAAAACATTAAACTCAACAACACTCCCCTCTCTATTAACAAGCCCAAAATCCATGAAGGTACACATACGATCGCGACATGACCTTGAAATACCACATTACAGATATCAACAAAAGAACAAAATGAAGACTGAACGTCCTGCGCGCCCCTACTCACACAACTTACGGACATTCCAAGGAAGACATAACTACACTCTACCAATAGTACATTAGACATATCCTCATTCACGCTCACACAGCTCGGTCACTTGACATTACCAACACACAGACTCTACAAAGCACACACAACTCTGTACTTCGCATTGTCACCTGTTGTAAACAAGCAATACCTATACACCACCTAAGCAAAGAAACACGAGTTTGTCATTCCACTTGTCTTACACACGGATTTGAGGAGAATACACTTTTACACCTCTAAACTAGACCCAATACATCCACAACAACAAATGTATTAATATTATTCACAACATAGAGGGAAAGTTAGGGTGTGCCCATCAAAGATTAAGAAGATAACGTCCCTTCTAAATATTCAACCTACGCAAGCCGATTTTAAGCAATCTTTTAGAGATAATGATTTCATATTTATGTAATTATTCAATAATAAACTCATTATTCCATCAAAACTTAGTGCAACTTTATTATTATAGACTGTACGATTAGCTGTCAGATTTCATTCACTCAAGAGTTGCGTGGCTAGTCAAAGACTGGCACAGATTAGTCACATGTTTGAAACCACTTATTCGTTCAAATATTGAGCCCCCAAAAATGAAATTCATATGCCTCTAAAACTAATGACGGCCATAAAAGAGAAACTCCACGGGTTCATAAAATTCAACCGAACGGTTCGGCTGCCATCGTTTCAAAATTTTAGAATTATTTCAATGGGTTTCTCCCTGCTTATTTATTAATATATATATAAACAGGTTAGAGATTGAAATCTGTAATATTTTATATTTATATTTGGGGAATTATAATCAATGGAAAGTTAGAAAAAAAATCATTGGAAGCTTATTACAATTTAATGAAAACTAATAATAATTGCTGAAGATGTTTTTTCACAAGATTGAAATTAGTAAACATACACATATTTATTTAATTTGAATTTCAGAAATAAACATAAATTTCATGCACTCAACGAAACTATAGTTTCATAATTATGAAATTTTGAATTAAAATATTCAATTAGTTTATAATTTGAAGGCCTTTATTTTGAAAAACCACAAAATAACAAATACTTCATTACATAATCTCCAACAATCCAAAATAATTTGCAAAAGAGATTCAAATCCACAACACTTTGCAATCAAAATATTCAACATTTCTAAAATCAACTGAAATGAAATTCGTCGCTATATAAGATTCAAATTATTATGAAATATATGCCTGCTCTTGGTCTAGCAGCTCTATACATTAGAGTAGTGTTATGTCGAATATAAATGTTAATTTAGTAGCTCACAATCCTAGAAATGTGGGTCGCGTTCTTGTCATTAGTTTCCCTCCTGTTGAAAGTTTTATGATGCCAATTTTCCGGCTTGTTTCCTTGGGTTTATCCGTGTTCGCATAAGTAATATTGCAAGATTTATTTTCATTGGGTTGTTTATCATTTAGACTTCCTTCCTGTTATTTTGCATGAATGCATTAGGCAATTACATTATTTATTTTATGTTTATTTGAAAGAAGTGCGCTATATTTTCTAAACTTTTTAACGTGCGTGAAAAACAACATATATAAAACCATGAAGTGTCTAATATTCCAGTATGCTAAATTGAATGCGCAATATATAAAGATATTCATAACGTTGTGAGTGGATACAGAAACCTTATTTAATTTAGCTAGAATTACTTATGATAAGATCTCCTCACATTCTGAGCTTAATTGAAAATAAATTACATTAAAGACAAGGGTTTCTACCTCAAACGATTATAATATTATACTCCCACTCGACTTATCATCTAGAGATTTATAATAATGAATATGCATTAACCATATTACGTTAATTTAATTCCTTGGTGTATTCTTTCATATAATCAAACATTTTGATTGGTTAACAATATTTTAATGAGGAAACTTGAAGAAGACCCCCATCTCCCACTTCGGATGATGTAATGGAATCAACTTGAAATTCTTCGAGCAATTCGGCTTAAACTTCTATTAAAGGACTTTAGTTCTGACAGATGAGCCAAAAGCGCGAAGAAGCCCACGATACAGACAATCCAGAGGTTCGAGGCTATAAATAGCCAATAATGAGTTAATGCTGCTTGCGATACAGAAGCATCACTGAACGAGCATCACTACATCTTGAATATTCATGAGTGCATATTATCTTCTAGTCTTTCATCTTCGGCTTATCCAGAGGGTTATCTGGTAGGATGATCAGAAACTACAAAGGCGGAATGATTTGCTGACATTGATGAAATCGGTGTTATAATGCATTCAAGTTATGTATAATCACGCAGATAATTATATTCAATTATTTCTGGCTGACTTTGTTAATTAACGGATTCATTTCAAATATAATATAGAGAAAGGATTTAAAAAATCACGTATTGGGCCCAGGAGGAAAGTTATTTTTGGGCCGTAGAAGATTAAGTGAGGCTTTTCTAAAAATCTGCTTCAGTCGCAGCATATCTCACTCTCTGGGAAACTGTTTTATAAGAATAAACATAAATCACAGAAAAGGATTCAAACTCCAAATCGTAAAATGAAGGTGGATCTCTTGGATGATAAACTAACAGTAAAATAAGGTTCCTCATTTCTCCTTCAATCATTCAGTTATTCATTGCATTTATACCAAAAGTATTAGTAAAGGCGTAATAAACATGTATTATATGTATAGTGAAAATCAATAATGATTTAAATATTATATAAATATTTATACTTGATCATGAAATTATTGTGAACATCGAAAATTATTGATGAATTTTCTTTAATAATTCAGTAAAAACCAATTTTAATACACATGCGAATTTTTGACGATGAAAATTTACTATAAATTATCGGAGATAACCTACTTTATTGAACTGTGGTAATTTATGGGGTAGTCGAGGTAATAAAAATGATGAAGTAATGCAAAGTTTTCAATAAAGATGAACATGAAAAATGTGATGGATGTACGCGTATTCCGAACAAATTGAAGTGAATAACATCAGAGTATATGGTGATGGAAGAGTCAGTCCCGTGTGCAATTAATGCTTTTGAAGTGCATCGTCCATCAAACTTATAATGGCTGACAGCAGCTGTCCAGAATAGAGGACAAAAATATTGAATTTACTTCTAACTTGACTTTTTCCTGTATTAGGTTTCTTTTATTTGTAGGTTTGAATGTTATGACTAGTTTTAATGGAATATTTATTTATAGGGAAATCTGTAATCACTACGAAGCCGTTTTTGGTAATAAAGAAAATCTCCATAATAAAATCAATGTAAAAATTCTGCCGGACACTAAGTTGTAAATGATATTCATAGAATCGTTGTATATAGGTCGGTCAAATATTTGAAATAAATTTAGTTATATATAGATCGTTCAAAATCATTACTAATTATAGATTTGTTCATCACATACTTAATCATTTTTATCAATTATATTATATCACACAATCTCTATTTATCTAGCGTATCATTTTCCTGATGGAAAAATCGAAATATTTTGTAGAGCAGCAAATTTTCTTCGCTGTTCATACATCATTGTCAGCGAGATGCAAATTAGCTACGCTGCAAAGAAAAAAAAGACTAGAACTCTTGAAAGAATCGTGGTATATTAATCTGAAACAACTCAGTTGAAATGGCACAATTTCAAGAAGAATGAAAAAGATTTCAAGTTTGCTTCACGAGAATATGCCTACAATCTTCCTTTACTAACTAATAAATCTGTGGAAATATGATGATCATTCAGAGATATCATTTCCAGAGAATATCCAAGAATTTCCTTAACATATTCTCTCCATTAACCTTCTTATTCAGAGAAGCTCAAATCTGAAAAGTTTACGAGTTCCTAGGCACTCTTTCAGAATTATAATTGCAGCTGCAGAGGCAGGCAGCCATATTCAGTCAACGATGTTGTTGACCGAGCCTGGGTTCTCTTTTATGAATATGCAGGTCGGCTTGAAACATTCAAAGGATACATATGCTGCTGCACTCATGGTATATTTTACTCCTAACTTATGCTATATATGTAAATATAAGCTTGGAGAAATGGCTTCCTATTGGAAAACACCTTTTGTCTATCCAATAAATGTTTGAACAGTGAAGAAGACTGACAGATTCGAATGGTCACCTCCCCAGGTCAAGTTTATTCTTTTTCGATATCGTACAACTAAAATTCGATAGAGAAACTTATTATATTTGTTCATTCGAGAGCAGATTTTAATTATCTTGTAAATGAGTCAATAATTTGACCGATTTTTGTTTGATATTAATTATTTATTTCCTACTTAGAATATCATTTCATAATTCACATTTAAATTTTTTTATCAATCCATCCTAACAGATTTATATCGCACATGCCATATTATTTGTACTAATAGTTTTGATTCTCATATTTGGTCATATTTTATTACAATATTATGCAAATACTAATGACTATAGTTTCTTTCTAATATTTAAAATAGGATAAGCTGAAAAATATCATGAAAGAATAGACACTAAACTCAAATTAGAAACCATTAAATGTCCCGATAGGTGACTCGAAAGGTTGAAAGTTAGAAATTCATTCATTTCATTAAATGTTCATGGACAATTTGAAGGTAGGTGCCTCTGATACACTTTAAAGCAAACTTTTCGATTTTGGTTTATTGATTGACGCTTAATTGTTGAAGATGGCTTTTGCTTTCATCTGAACTTGCTCCGAACTGGCACTTTGTTGGCATTAGTTATGCATAGCATACATGTGAGGATAATAGAACTATGAACGTTTTGAAAGTTAAAGGAGAAAACATTAATTTTCTTACAGGAAATCTTATTAATTACCTACCATCTGTGAAATCATGAAAGAATAAATAAACCAATTAAAGATGCTTGTTTTCTTTCTTCACCAAATACTAAATATGAAATTTGAAATGGGTTGATAAATATTAACTGTAACTACTTATTCATCAATACTTTAGTTGTTAAACATATAAAGAGAGTCTGCTAAATAAATTTTGAATTTCAAAAAAAAATAAGAATTGGTTATTCATTCATCACATCAGACGTAATTATCATTTTCTCCATTTCCAACCTAGCTGTGTTTTTTATATTGTAAATTATAAATAAAGAGCAACAAAACTATCCAACATTAGAGATTGGAATAAGAATCTAAATTCCCCCTAATTACATTCCCATATTAGATGATATAAATTAAATAATTATTATATTCATAATATATTCAATCTCATTAACTGAATGTTAACATATATAATTCACATTTTATATCTTATAATATGCACTTAGGATGTATTTATTTATTCTAAAGTAAATGTATATTATCTGAATAAGATTCACATAATGTAATGGAGATTATTTCCATGTAGTTCATAAATAATTCACTGAGAATAATTCACTGTACTAGCAGTCACTCAAAGATTGGGAATAGCATGGTTATGTAAGAGAGGAAACATATGTCATAAATCATGCCTCGCAATCATTATCTGACATTAAAAGAAGAAATTGGGAAATTAATGAGAAACACAGTCAAGGTACATCGTCATATTTGTGAGGTACTCAGTAGATGATAAGGACTCCAACTCCAAGATGGCAATGTCCGAGGCTCTTTTCATGCTGTTACTTGGCTACCATCATGAATCATTGATGCGGTGGGCGAAGCGAGATTTGACGCCATATTTCACTTGGTTCTAACTTTTGTTTGGTCTGCAGTGATTGGACACTAAAATAATATAATTTGATGCATTAGTTTTTGTGAGAGTTATTATCGTAACCGAGTAATTGGTTACGATGTTCGATAGAGTAGTAATAATTGATTTTTTTCCATACGGATCTCTGATAACATTATGAATATATTATAGCGAAGTGAAAAACAAAGGTAGTAATAAAAAATTCCCTTTTTTCATTACCACCCTTTTTTTTCTTCATTATTAAAGTTCTGTTAGCACGGAACAAATCTATTATAAATATATAATAATATACGTGAATTTATAAGCCATTGGAAGATCACATAAAGAAATCTATATATATAATTTCAGAGATCAACATACTATAAGTGGCCTAATGGGAAAAGTTCCGAAACTGATATCAATGATCCACTTTAAAGGAGAAGAATTAAAATTTCTCTATTCTTTAGTAACTTTAGTCATCGGCGTTAGTAGTTTACACGGTTCACTAACTTTTGGTGATCTAATTTTTATTAGTTCCCCAAATAGGAGATGGCTTATATAAGATTTCAAAAAGCTTCCCATGTCAGTCTCTAAGTGCATCAAGATTGAGACTTCATTATTTGGTAAATGGATAAGTTGCGATGAAAAGATTAAACTTCTCAGCTAAAGCATGATGATCTGTTTTGTCGGATTTGTTACGAAACAAATTACCCTGAGAGAATTAAAGTTCTAGTGGCGCCATCGAAGCTGAGACGTGGAGACCCTAAAGATCTTCCTTGTTTGCATCCATCATGAAACTCTTCCTGAGAAGATGTGAATTTACTGAGCTGAATTAGCAGGTTTTCATCACAGTTACTACAGTATGTACTGAATGAAGTTCAGTTGATCACGTGAGACATAATCATGTTGTGTGTGACTGACAAGGAGGGCACTGTCGTCGCTTGTCATTCTGATCATTGAGGACAGCAGACATATAAGCTTGTTTGCTATCTTCTCCAAATCTGTTCGGCAAAGAATGTCACTTACTTTGTTTGATTGAAACTGGATAAGACTTTCAGCTGAGTGGATGGAAGGGAATTTCTGGCAGTGAGTGCTTTTTGTGCTGCTTTGGTGCATAACATGCACAGCAAACTGATTAGATTGGAACTATATGGAATTGCAATGATGTTTCCGAGTAGAAAACATATTTATTGTGGAGATTGCTTTGAATTGGACAAATTCACTTCAATTATTCAAATTTATCCTTTTTTCAGAAGATGTGATCAGAATCTACTAATTTGTAAATCTACACCATATATTAAAATTAATGATAATAACTGGATGCCCAGATAAACTATTTAATAAACTTAAAGAATCTATTTTGCTCTTTTTGAATATATAGCTTTCGATCGTTATGGTATTTTTATTTTGATCATATTTAAAAAAAAACTCTTGTTTGTTATTTTGAATGATCGAATGGATAATTTATTTGTATGCTATTGCCTTGAATTCAGCGATTCTTGTATCATTCCCTCGAGTACTCTCTCGTTCATTTCGTGATTTGCACTAACACAGATTTGACTTCAGTCAGATAACAGAGGCTATGTCACTCGTAGTACGGTCGATACATGCGGTGGTGCTGTTATCCAATTAAATTTGTCACTTCGATATTGATCTAATTAGGCAACTGAAGCACTTTGGAATTGGTTGATTGTAACCTGACTGGTGATGCCTCTATAGTCTATGCGTATAGTACCCAAAAGCAACGTTAAAACGACACTGCTATAAATGCATTGTACTCTCTTGATTGGTATAACATCGCATGTATGAATTCCAGATGTACTGTCATGACTGTGAGGCTATTATAGGTTGCCAATGCTTGTTCATAAATGTCAAGTATGAATTTATTGCATATCAGATCTTCAATGTTCATGTATATGTATGCATCTGTTCTTCCCAGTTAAATACAATAATCAAATATTAAAACAATGTGTCCAAATAGATCAACTAAATGCATGTAACTCAAAAATTTGCATCTCTATTTCAAGGTTCAGAGAAAGAAAAGCATTGCTTCATACACAAAGCAGAAAGACCACATCCGTAATATCTCCATCAATCCAGCAATCCATTCGGTCATCTATATGCACAGCAATATATGAAGGATAATTTCCCCCAACAACCGATACAATCATTTAGATCGAGGAGCAGTTTGTGTGTACGATACTGATGGGAGTATATGGCATTGGGATAGCTCTGTCAGTGGACCATTTGTTAGGCGCATTTTCTAGGAGGCAGCAAATGGAATATGTTGAGGCCTCGAAATTCATCTGGTATGTGTAATGCAATTATTGTGGTATTTATTTTGTTGATAACAAAACACCACATCTTAGATATGTGAAAGTTATACCCAATTACATTAATTAATAACTTATCAAAAAAATCTTAATTATTTCCCTTTGTTCTTCCTAAAGATTTCCTGGAGAGTTCCATCGAGCCAACACTGCATCATTTATCTACCCGTAATACCTTTCGTCTTTAGAACGATTTTCCTTTCAATGCCGCATCAATTGTTTTTGAAACCATCAAGAAGGATAAATCAAGCGGGAAGCTCTTCATCAAGTCTTCTTTTTTTGTGATCCTTTAGAGTGGGATCTTCTCCACGGAATGATAAGGAGTCAGACTCTTATTTTTATTCTTATTTTATCTACCTCATCTCCTATCACATGCATGAGTGCTCCTTAGAGGTATTGTGTATAGCATCCTTATTCTTAAATTTATTTCATCCACGCTCACTATATTTTTCATAATATAAACAGTGTAGCTCAGTCTTGTATATGACTTATTAGATCTGTATCATGAATCATAGCAGTAGGACATTTATTTATGAACAGAAATATGAAAATGTATTATTAGAATAATATAACCACTCATTGTATACTGATTAACTATTCAATATAAACTAAAAATGCCTTAATACAATAAAGTAGAATTAATTGGTTGTAAATGAAATAAATTTGTAATGCATTCTCCTGATATATTACAAAAAATATTAAATCATTCCCTTGACTATATAAATCTGGAAATTTATAACTGAAATCTGCATTTAATTGGTCTCTTGAAAGTACTTCACTCCAGTAATTATAGTTCCATCGTTGCGAAAACTCAATCTATAGAAGATAATCGTATATTTTTTAACATGTTGTCGCATTAACATTGCGATGAAAATGTCGGGCTATTTATGATATAGCACCAAAAAGAAAAATACTATGTTTATTTCAGTTGATGTTAACAAAGATATACCAGGTTAGCGAATATAAGTACAATAGTTTTATAACGAAACATTAATTATCAGGGCTGGGACAATATGCTCTAAAAACTATAGATCCCGAAATATCATAGACGAAACGAAATGAAATGGTATCGAATACTCTATACCGCTGGTGTAGAACCATTCAATACTCTTTAATTCTCTCCGTCTATAATATTTTCGGGATCTATAGTTTTTAGAGCATATATTGTCCCAGCCCTGTTAATTATTAATAGGCGATGTATATAGCTTTGCTTCGTATGCTAAAGTTAGAACTGAAGATTATCGCTTATGCATAATTACTGCACAGAATGATATTCATTAAAGCATGTGTATATTAACCATCCTCTCCGAGGCATTTGATAATGCAGTGACAAGGAAGTGATCTGCTGAAATTAATGAAGAGGTAAACATTTCGTACTCGGCACCAAGAATCATCATCTCCAGCTGGTGCAAGCTAGTGAATGGTGTACCATTAGTTTGAGAAATGACATCTAAAACACTGTAATTTCACACTCTCCATTTTTCTACTAGATTTTAATTATTTTGAAGATGTAATAATTAATCAGTACTGAATAGGTTTAGCATATATATCAGTAATTCGATTTCAACCTAAAATTGTAATTGCATCGAAACTTCCAAATAGACAATGTTCAAACTTTTGAACTTGATGTAATTAGTCGAAATGAAATTTTGTTAATTGCTATATTACTAGCTTGTTTATAAGAGCACATTAATTCTCCTCTTTTCATATATAGAATATATATATTATATATATCATATTCAAATATAGAGAGGATGCATTGGTGAATATTTTGATAGAATTATACAACACATAGGAAATAGCTGTGAAAGTAAAACTCCATCACTCTCTTTTGTTCCAATTAGAGCTAGGTAGGCATAAAAATTGTATAGATATTATTTGCAATACGTGGGAGAAGTTAATCTTTATATTTGAGTTGTATTTGAGTTTAAAAGGTGTCGTTACTAAATTGACTTATTTTTTGCATTAATAAATTTCTATTTTTTCAAATTCTCTCAAATAACACTCGGGTGTCTTAGAAAATTACAGATATCTTATGGAAATAAAATAATATTAAGTATATTATAAACATGTTCATATTCACAAATTATTCATCCTTTGATATTAAAACTCATATCGATAATGCATTTTTTTATAAAAATGTTGCTGCAGTCGCAAATTTGCTTTTTGTCCCCTGACACTTTTTCATTCTTATTCAAAAAGCTTCAAACCAAATCCTGTCTTTTTATATTCAAGTACACTGGAATCCACTCTGAGGTTGGCTGTTACTCACTCCCTAACTCCAGTTTATTCTCTTTACGCAATACACTAGAGTATATTGCCATAATACTTCAGTCATCACTTGCATAACTCACAAACTAGAAGGAAAGGCATATTTTGGTCACTCTAAGCACACCATTCATGTATTCTTTTTATATAAATTCCACAAACATTCGGCAGAGATTTCATCACGAACAATATCCAGCCTCAGGGGATGCCATGACTCTCATATGAAAATATAGTGGTGCTATGACACCGTACGGGGGAGTCTACTCTCTCTCATTTTTACAACATTTACTTTTCAAAAGAAGAAGTAGAGCTGGAGAATAGAAATAAGAAATATATTGCACTTTTGGAAACATTTTCAAAATGGAAAAATAAATATATTAATTTTGCTGGAAAATATCATAGAATACAGATAATAAAAAAAATAATTACCTATATGATAAAAAAACTTGAGAACATTTATCGATAACAAATTACTGCAAATTATTGATAAACATCAAGCGTTTCTTTACTTATAATTGTCACATATATAATTAATTGAATGAACTCATTTTATGCTAACAAAATATTTAAAGATAAATTAAATTTCTTGTTTTTCTTCTCTATTATGCTTTCACTCATTAAATATATAGAAAATAGTATAAAGATGGAGAAGATATAAATGAAGTTATGTAGATAGGAGTTCCAGAGGATCTACTTACACTAGCAAAATTTTAGAACTATTAAATGAAGCCAGTCCTCAGTTTCAAATTATTCGTTAAATATTATTTAATAATTGATATTTTCCTTAATAGTAATAAGGAAATATATACCGCACATGAATTAAGAAGTTTAACGGCAAATATCATTACCTTCGCAAATTTGCGGAAGGTCACTTTACCCGGTATTTGTTTATTTATCTATTTATTTATCTTCTTGTTATTCGCATAACTGAAAAACTGTTAAACCAAATTACCTGAAATTTTGTGAAACGATTGGTCGATGTCCAGTGACCTGCTGGTAGAATTTTGGGAGCGGCCCGGTCAAAGGTCAAGGTCATGACATTTATAACTCAAAAAGTATTGAAGGAACCGTTTTGTTAGATTTTGGGACCGATCGGGTCAAAGGTCAAAGATCAAAATCAAGGCTATTCATAACTCAATAACTCAAAAAGTATTCAACCAAATGGTCTGAAATTTTATAGGACGATTGTTCAATGTCTAGGAACAATATGGTAGAATTTTGATAGCGATCCGGTGAAAGGTTAAGGTCAAGGTCATTCATAATTCAATAACTCAAAAAGTATTGAACCATATTGCATGAAACTTGGTGGGACGATTGGTCATTATCCAGTTAGCAGTTTATTAGATTTTGGGAAAGAACGGGTCAAAGCGGGGGCGAAGGTATGCAATCTACCGAGTGCATGTGATCTAGTTACCTTTCTTTCTGTTTTTCTAAAAGATTTGTCTAGCATAAATATGTAAAAGAGGTCAGTTAGGAAATATCTCTTACAATAGTTTTTTGTTTTAATTTTATCTCGTTTAATTATATCAATAAACTAGTCATTTCATAATATATTTAGTGTCATATGGTCATGTCTCACTTAGACACAATAATATGACTTTCTTTTAATGTTTAATTTTATATGTATATTCATGTGCTGATTATTTAATAGAAGGTTGCCTTTGAAGCCATAGGCTTAATTGGGCCAAGTAGTTCTGCTTCTTTATGTATGAAAATGTATCTTGAGAGGACAGAATCCCTTCTTCTCTGAATGTATGGGAATTACTTGTAAATATACTATACTATACTATACTATACTATACTATACTATACTATACTATACTATACTATACTATACTATACTATACTATACTATACTATTAAACACCCACTTTCAATGTCCATAGGCTCTGTCGTAATCTTATAAAGTAGTCCAATTCCAATAGAATAAAGATTTTTAGTAACCATCTTTTTTGATCACTAAAACTTCACAAGCAGAATCTATAGATGGAGCGGTTATTTTTCACGGGATAATTTAATAATTGTATTTCTAGAAGTTAATTAATATTCTTGCGATAATTTTTCGACATAACTCTTAAAAAATAATTCTTTATATGAGCGATAAAATATTTGTACATGCTTCGAAAGAAATGAGATTTCATGACTTTTTCCATGTAAACAATTTTGTAAATGGTAATATTCTAAATTTTTCTCAGTTGCCTCCAAATACATTATGCCATGCATGAAAGTGAATAGTTTTCCGTAATTTATGGAGTATTTGTGATGTTTCTCTACTCCCGCAGTAACAGCGCACTTACACACTACCTTAATTTAGATGTGGTAACGCACAAGCGCCTAGTGTTCACCCCCATTTCCACCCCCACATAACTATGCAGAAAACCATTCGCAGTTCAAACTGAGTACATTCAATATGTATTCCTATCAATCGTGGGTAAATACAATTTTGCACACAACATTTATATGATAAAAGCTATGAACTGACAAAAACCATACGAATCAATCTGCTGATAACGCCAGTGACCAATAATTTATCCCCTCTTTTCAGTTTTCTTATGCTGCATGAACCACCTATCGCTCATTTGCGAGAACACTGTCATAACTCCAAAAAAGCTACTTTTCAGAAGAGGCATTTTTATACATGTAATGTTCATTCAATGGTACCTATAGCGGTCAATTTTTGAGCTACAATTATGAGCTGTTACAAAATATTCAGTATTTTAAGATTTACATGGATAATTCAAAAATACATGTTTTTGTGTTTTTGACGTTGTTCTTGCAAATGAGTAATAGATGCAGCAGACTCAACCATGTAAATATTATATCATAGTAAGAAAAACTACGGAATAATCCTTCATATGAAAATAGGATATTCTTGAAGTTGCAGGATGCTTGCATACAGGATATTGAACCTTCGATCTCGTGATGTTGTAATTTAATATGTAACAGAAAGCGACCAAATGTTATTCAGAAAGCAACGGAATTCGTTAGTTATATTTGTAATTGTGTATATCAGTAGCTATAGGTCGAAAAAATATGCAAGCGCGTACATTGTCATGTACATTTAATTTCATGCAAGATAAATTGAATTGACGAAAATTTTAGCCGATAAAAAAATTTCAGGTCACAGGTTTAACCGAAGATATCAAACTTAAATAAGACAAACCACTCTCGGAAATTGCAGTTTCATAAATTCATCGTGCTGTCACCTGTTCTTCAAGGTGACAAATGTTATAGAGTGACAAAGTCCTAAAATGCAATACAGTCTCATTTATAGTTTTTTAGAAAAGATGGTAACTCGGTAAAATCAGCGGGTTGGATTGACAAACTTATAATACGTTTTAATTCAGCCAAAATCGGTATAAATTAATAGATTTTCACCAACTTAATTGAATTGAAAAGAACATCATAAGATTTAAATTAAATTGATATTATTTGTTAGTAATTCAATAGCGAAATATAGTCGTTCAGGAAACAAACACGAAATTGTGCAACATTTTGACTCATTACTGCGAAGTGATTAGTCTGAGGAACCACCTTCGACTTGTACGTAGTCTTGTGGCTCAGTTATGTCATGTTGCAACATTTATTTCGTTGTTGATTGAGAATTAGTTCAACAATCGACAATGAAAAAACTTCAATTTCATCCATAGTAAAACCATAAGACTATCTAAAATATTACATTAAATTACATTTTGTTTTTACTGCAATTCCACCGACTCTTCCATTTCTATAAAAAGATTAATTATAACATTTGGAAATTTTACACATGATCGGAAGAATCCGCCAACCAAGTTTGGGTGAAGGGAAAATCTCGAAGCAGCATTTCATCATGCATTGATAATAGGAATTCTAGTTTTGGGAAATTCTCCCATATATCTTCTAATATTTACATTAAAACAATAATAGGATTTTTGAGGAGGGAACAGATGTTTACAATGATCAAGTGAAAAACTATTACATGATATTTTTGGTTAGGAACGGAATGATAGGCAGTGTAATTATATGTATCAAATTTTTAGGAAGCAGCAGGCATTAAAACTCACCCAAGGGGGTCCAGAGGAGGGTATTTTCGTTTCTGGCTTTTATTCATAATTTGCCACATATATTCAAACCCGAATGCTGTTCTCATGCTTTATTTTCACAGTTCAAAACTGAAAATTCAGATTTGTGGAATATTTTAGCTAGTCATCAAAAATCGCTTAAAAAAGTAATAGAAAGGAAACTGTGAAAGCTGCTTCTGTTACTTTGTTAGAAATGTCACAAGCATTCTACAACTATCTTAGTTTTTGTGCTAACATAGACCCTCATAGACTATACTATTTTTTTAATTCACGAAGAAAGTTTATATAAAAATCTTCATTTTCTTAAAAACCAACTGAAAAAAGTTACAAGAACATATTTTGAATATTCAGAAAAATCGGTCCCCGAATATTTTTTGAAAATAATTAATTTTAAAATATTCAGGATTATCAGTGATTTTTGTACTAATGATACCTCCAAATATATACACAGGTGTAATACGAATATATTTCTTATAATTTTTTCAGTTTATAGACTAAAAAATTTTTTTGTTACGTACTCAATATAGAATATATCTATCATTTCTTTGAATATATCTATGATTGAAATTTTGTTTATTTTTTTGAATGTTTTTTGTTTTACCAGCTATAATAAGGTGATTGAATTAAGCGTGGCACCACCTAGAACACAGAGAAAGAAAGTCACTTCTTTCTTCAAATCCATCTTTTCTTTTTTCTCGATCTTGGTAAACAGTTTCTTTCAAGCCTAACCCTCAATCTTGAGGATATTTTCCAAGGAATTTTGCTCAATTTGATTCAGCAGGGCCTCCAATCGGTAGATTCCAAGGCTGATAAAATCAGGGGATCCGTTGGCAATTATTTCGATAAGCAAAGCTGCAGTGGCATAGGAGCCCTTACTAGTAATCGAGACTGTAGAAGAGGTACTAGGACAAATGCCTGGTGTGTGCCCAAATCGCTTCTCGAACGCAGTGTGTGGCACTATTTTCCAGTGATATGTTCACACGTATTTTTCTTGCCCGCACTGATGAGTGTCACTCAGTTGCCTGTGGTTCAGTTTCGTTACGTGTCAGTGACTAATATTCGATTGTATATGTTATAAATATTGTTCAAATATTCGCTTTTATAATATATTACTGGTAATGCAGTAAAACTAACTCCTGAGTTGTGAAACACTCGAGTATAAATGAAGGACCTGAATTGTGAAATACATCTGTATTTTGAAGTATTTTCTATGTTTTAATTATAGAAAATAATATACGTCAAGAATTGCGTCAAGTTATCCCTCAATAACCATGGTTTTCTTAAGATTTTAATTATAGAAAACTATCTATAGTGCACCAAAAATATGAAGTGGCTCTGAATTATGAAGAAACTAATAGTTCATAACTCAGTAGTTCCACTGTATTCAGACACTGTAATTTGAAATTAGAAATTAAATATTTCTACTCTTTTTTTTAGAATTCATATTGTACTGAATTTTTGCTTAGTGAATGTTATAACTACTTTTTTGTAGAACTAATTTCTAATTTCCAAATCTTTACTAGCAGATGTTTTACAGGCTTTAACTTGCCACTAACATACTATCTCGTGAATATATCCTTGTACCTACCCTGTTGATAAAAACTTAATTTAACTTACCAATACGAATACCCATCAAAATTACTTAAATATTTTAGCGGTAACTCAATTGTACACTATATATATATTGGTCTGGCACACAGCAGTGGCACACATGCATTCGCACACGAAGCGATCGCTTTTTTTGCGTGCCTCACTTGTGTGCCGAACTTGTGTGTGTCGAGAGCACTGAACACACTGCAGTGGCACACTGCTTTAAGCACCGCCCCTGTGTCAACTTCTGGCACTACTTTTGCTTGCAAGGCGTGCTACCTCCATACATATATATACTCAGTGGGCAGGCTGTCGACTGAGAAAGATTCTGCTGAAGTTTGAACAACAGGCGATATCTTATTATCTTACCCCCTTGATTGAAAATAAATTCTTTGGAAATCCAGAATACAGCTACTCATTCCAATAATCTACCATAACCCAACTATCAAAAGAGAGAATAGAATTTTTTTTAAGAAATATTTATTTCTGTTAATATAATACAAAATATCTATCCTAATGGGTGGAACAATGTATTTACTTACCTGGATAGTAGATCGATCGAATGGTAAAATTATCTATTTGCTTACCTAGATTCTGAAGTTATTGTGGAATTGTAAGTGCCTACTACCTAATTGAATTCGTGGAAAAGTATATTATAGGAAGAATATGGAAAAGTAAAATAATCATTAATCATCGTAGCCTCCGTAAGATCTCTGGTACAAAATATTTAAAATTCAATATTTTAATTGAAAAATATACCATTGGCAGATTTTTTTTGTTGTAAATAACAAATCAGTTTAAAATTTCTGTATAATATTAAATTGACCCAAACTTCTGCGGTTGACGCAACATCAGCTTTAGTAGCGATTGTGAAACACGATGCATTTTTCAAACTGCCATTTCCTACAGTGGTGTCAATGGTGTATCTTAAACATAGGTCACACCGCCCGTACTTTGTTAGAGCGTTCCATGAAAAGAGAGAGAATGGACCCACTTTCAACGACGCTCGTTTTCGAGCACAAAAGGTAAAACCAATCGTGGTAACGATCGTTGATAGATTGGCGTCATAAGCGTGTGGGCGTTGGCTCGGTGGGGGTTTAAAGTTGGTATAGCGGTATACTGTTTTTGACTACTGAGCTGAGCGGATGAAATCTATCAGAAATTCTGAATTTATTTTGGTGGAAATCGATAGTTGTAGCTCATCATCTAAAGGCCCAGTCACACCGGAGGAACCTTGCTAAAGCGTTCCTGAAGCGAAGACAAAATAATCATCACGCTTGTTACTGTTCACCAGAAGTTGGGTCTCGTTCAGGCAACGCCATGTGCGGTCGACCGCCGTTTATTTTTCACTCACACCACTCCATAATTTTTGAACTGCGCAAATTATTCCGAGCGTTGATGAGCGGTAGTTTCCGCTTCGTAAAGTTCAATACCACCCCAACAACACCCAGTCAAAATTTGGCACCATTAGACGCAAGTTCATGTACGTTTGGGTCCGCAAGGCCATCGCAGAAATTTTAAATGCATGCCCATGCTGCTTTGCCAGCATTGTCCGGGCGGTGATTAAATGTCGCACACACTTTGATGGGGGCCGTTGAAAGCGTTTCACTCGCGGACAGGAGTTTGCTTAAAAGTTCTCAGACATTGATGCAGTTATTCATTGCGGTGGTGAACTTTGGTTTGACTTTTTATGGAGGTCGCACAGGTCTATACCACCAGACCAACGCTCGCTACTGTTAAGCCAACCCTCTAGCAACGCCGGCTTCAGCGGTGCACCGCTATGACACCACCCGTATTTTCGATTTTGTCCCCATTTTGTGCGTGGTGACGGCACACAAACTCATGAAAAATTAAGAACGCTCTATCAAAGCTTGTGCTACGTTTATTCACCGCCCGGACAAAGCTGGCGAAGCACCGTTCAGGATTTCTTCAATGGCCTAGCGGAACAAAGTGTCCACGAATTTGCGTCTAGTGGTGCCAAACTTTAACTGGGCGTTGTTGGGGTCGTGGTGAACTTTGCGAAGAGGAAAACTACCGCTCCTCAACACACGCAATATTTTGTGCAGCTAAAAACCCTCGGAGCGTCGAGGGAACATAAGCGGTGGCCGAAACTATATGGCGTTGCTTTAACGGGGGGGGGGGGGAGGAGCAAGTTCTGTGAACAGTAACGAGCGGTGATGAATTTTTTCACCGCTCAAGGATCACCACAACAAGGTTCAGGCCGTTACTGTTGTATATAGGTTAACTTTGAATGAATTCACAAGATTCACTTACAGAGTGAATGGAAAATGCACTACAGATAAGTAGCCTATCTGCTTTTTTATTCGATAGAAGGTATTTCAACGAGATTTGTGATTGGATTTGCTTCCCCACCTCTCTATTTCTTACCTTACATAATATACCGTATATTTGTGTCGAATCTAGTTATAAATTATTGCTACCCTTCAATTCTCCATAAAATTGTTTTATAATTTAAAAACTCATGCGTTCCCATCAACGCTTTCAGATATGAAACGTTGAGTAGATTTTTCAGGCAGTGACATAATAGAGCCATATGACAGTTGCTCAGATACGTCACCAATTTTCTCCATGAAGAAATTCTCTGATTGGATCGTATGTTTATTAGATAAGAAGTGTGCATCAGGCACTCCTCTAGTAGATATTAATATTAAAATTAAACATTTGTAAATATGTATTTTAATGAAATCAGCATATTTTTTTATTTAAAATGAAATAATCTGTTTATCTGAATAATTCTTATTAAAGAAATGATAGTTTAATTTATTGAGAAGGCGCCATCTAGAGATGAATAGCTCAAGCTTTATACAAGTCATTAACGCCATCTTGTTATATTTCCATAAACATTCTGCAAAGAAAGAATATCGGCATGCAACATTCTTAAGTATTGCTCAAGAAATAGTTTATTCGTTAGTATATTGTATACATACCACAAATTCGATTAACTTTTACTATATATTGCTTATTTACGAAGATATTCATATATATTGTAAACGTCCATGAAACTTCAAGGTCATTTCTCTGTAAATAATGTAAACAACAAACTTATGCTAGCTAAAAACAAACCTATTTTCACTGAAAAGACAGGTTTTCAATCTGAATTATTTCCTATTTGTTTATCTATCATATTATATTAAAAAACATACGAAAATTAGACCCCTTAAATGAGTTTGCAAAATGGTGAAAGGTAAAAAAAAACAATATTTTTCCTAATAACCATTTCAAACTTTCCATTTATATTTGTAAGAAAAGAATAAGAATCCAGTAATTTGTTCATTAACCTTTTAGTGAGACTGCAATAACCTTTATTAACTTCAATCACAAAGTTATAAATCATGGAAGTTGAACACACCAATAATCTTTTCTGCATTCGGGTACACCCTTTTTAAACTGACAATAAGAGATTAATTACTTCATTTAACTAAAGCGCAATGGGACAAGAAAATGTTTGCTGATAATGTTAAAACAACTTAAAAGACTGATATTGTTGATATATACTCAGCAACTAAATATTAAAGATGTAGCATCAATATATATTGAATAATAAAGCATGCATTCAAATTATTAAAAAGCTCAAGGGAGGTACAGTGGAATGATGTAGTCAGTGAGCAACTGTGTGCATCATTTCGCCATTTTACTTACCTCAACAATGACCTTATCGTCTACGTGGTTCATTTTTTTAATTCTATATTTTAGTAACTATTTGAATTAAAATGGAATAATTAGATTTCTCATATTTTAAATAATAATTGAATATCCTATATAGGCTTCATAGTATTATTAAACAAATTAAGTAGTGCACCTTCATGTCTATTCTTTCTATTGAGTTAATTGTAAATTTTAAATATTGACCGAATCTCAATCAAACTATAAATAATAATATCTAAAGCAATGGGACTGAAATAACTATAATTATTGTTAGGGTAATGAATCTAAGGTACCAAGATACAATATAATATATAGAAAATTTATCTCTAATATTTTATAATTTGTTTTTAGTAGAGCACATTTTCACGACCGGCAAGAAAGGGTTTGAATCTAATAATTTTCCCCTCTCTTCATAGAAAGAGATATTATGATCCCTAGATCATGCAATGTGTATCTAACATCCCTGAGGATATTGTATATAACTGCGATATACTACATCACAGTAAGCTGTCCCCAAAAGTCAATGATAATATTTATGAAAATGTGTTTGACAAACGCTAATTAATATTTTGAAACAATTATATACAAAATATTAGATTTTGCAGCAAACTTATTTGAAAAGATTACTTACATAACTTCATAAGCATATATTGCCTATAAAATATTTATGGACAATAATTTACATTCAAATTATATAGATATTTTCCAGTACTGTTATAATCGAAGAGCTTACATTAATTTCCAGATCAAAAGTGACATGCCAATCATAGCGTAACATTTCACACGTATGACGTATCAGCTGACCAATCTTATCAAGATAGCGTCAACTCATTACTGCCAGCTTGAAGACAAAGATACGTACACGGAATTCGATTTTCGCTGACAAAGTTTAATGAAACATTCAAATGCAATTGGACTCGGATAGTTCTTTGCATGTTTATTTTCTTGCAGAACTGTATAAGTTAGTTCTTATTTTTTGTAGCAATTCAGTTAAAGAAATTTTACTTGTTTCTTACAGAGCGGATGTCTAATTAGGAAATTTAAGGTCAATATGGAGCATAGCACAAGGCGTTTCAACTTCAGTTTTGCCATTTAATTAATTGCTGCCTCCAAGTTATAGTGAAGTTGAATCACGGGTGACTAACACTCCTAAACTTCATCAATTTTACTTATCTGCCCCTGTTCCTTACTGCCTTAAATAGAAACATCTTAGAAACACAATTTAAATGAATTTGTACAATTTCTTGGTAAATTTATGTTATAGTATGTATTTAAATAATACATTATAAGTAAATTACATTATTCCGACCGTCACTCAATTTCCTGCATTTGTTAATAATTATATAAATTAATAGTGACAGTTTCATAGATCGCGTCACAGTGAGTGAGTATTTTGAAGGTCCCCTCTACTCTAACATTTCTATTTCTCTATTCATAAAATCTGTAACATTACTGAATATAAAATTGCAAACCATTTCAAATTTGGTTCAATATATTTATTAGTAATTCAAGTAGTTTGTGTGAATCTTGTAATACTCTCCAATTTTCTAAGCAAAGAGAAAAAATGGCTTGCATTTGGCATTTAGAACAGTAACAAGGCTAATACATAATAATCATAAATTTATACCTATACTGTTACCGGTTGACGGACACATGGCCGAATGACACTTGGCCGTATGACATTTGGCCGAAGGACATTTGACCGAACAGACGTTTGGCCGAACGGACATTTGGTCGAATTATTTTGAAAAAAATTGGATAGCAATATTATTCAATACAATAAAAATAATAACTTCAAATGATAAAATAATCATTAATAACAAGTTCAAAAGTATGAAGAGAAGCTTTTTTCCACCCCTTATATTTGCGATGAAATCCATGATTATGAAAGAATTCAAATTGTTGAGCAATATATGCTTGCAGTTCGTAATATGGATAACATTATGTACACTTTAAAATTAATTGTCCTTTTTATAAAATAACTTTCAATTCAATGAAAATAATAATTGTAATTACATTAAACGGAGCTTGCAATTTGTAATATAGAATATAGATATACATTGAATAAAAGTCTTTGGACCAAATGTCCGTTCAAACGAAATTTTCACCAAATCCACTTTCGGCCAATAGTCTTGCGGCCAAGTGTCCGCGCACGACTGTTTCCTATAGTACTATAATAGTCTTTTACCCTAAAAAAAGGTACTCATAAAAATAACTAAAAACCAAATTACTATTAAATTTACGACAAACTTCGATAGATCGTTTTTAATTCTTAATTATTTTTCTATTTAATCTTTTAAAAAGTTGGCAGTGTATTTTGAGTGTGAATATTCCTTATACATATAATTAAATACTAACAGGTTTTTCACAAATGTACCTGTGAATGTTGCGTATTACTCACCTTATTGAATTTATCATTAATTGAGGAGACTAGAATTATATACACTTCAATACAAATATACTCTCCTATTTAATGGCTTGTAATTGATTTAAACAAATTTTTCATAATAAATTATTCCATTGTAAACATTTTAGTTATGCAACAAGATAATCAAAATAATTATAAGTAGTTGAGTATTGGCCATTTATAATTATTATTTCATCCTTTAAGATACAGTATTCACTATATTCTTTGACATTTCTATAATTGAAATAATTTTCAATCAAATTTGGTAATATTCCAATATGGAAAATGTTAAGCAATTTTCATACATCTATTATTTCACCAACGACAAATTTTTCTAGCATATCTCATACGTGATAAATAAACCGCTTTTCTTGTGGTACTATACACTATGTTTAGTCTCAACTGCCGAATTGTCTGTTATCTTCCAAACAAAGTGATCATGTTGATCACTGGCCCTTCTATTCCGAACAAACTCATCTCTGTCAAAAAAAGTTACAAACTTTTCGTAACTACAATAGACTCGGTTATCTACAGACTTAACATGGTACATGAAAACACTGGGTAGGTTTTGTACATTGGACATAGGCTTTTACATCGGACATAGGCTTGTACATCGGACATAGACTTGTACATTGGACATAGGCTTGCACATCGGACATAGACTTGTACATTGGACATAAGCTTGTACAATGTACATTGGACATAAGCTTGTACAATGTACATTGGATATAGCCGCGTTGTATATTGGATATAGGCTTGTAAATTGGACATGAGCTTGTACATTGGACATAGGTTTGTACAATGACCATAGGCTTGTAAAATGTACATTGGATGTAGCCACGCTGTACATTGGACATAGGCTTGTAGATTATAGAATACATCATAGGATGTCTATCTGCAGCACTCACTTCATCCTATATATAGTTTCCGAGCTCTGCTCCTCGTTCTGGTAGATGAAACAGGACTGTCAGGCACAACTAACTTTAATATTCTAACATCAAAAGAACGAGTGCAAACAATACTCGGGCTGGTATGAAATTTACCTCAAAAATTGGGACATATTCAGTAGAAAAGAAATTACAAAGCGATACTTCAACACACGTGTTTGAAAAATGATTTCAAATCTTTAGTTTTGAGATAATAATAGGTTTGTTTTACTATATTTACTCTTGTACTCTATTTACTTCTTAGCATTTACTGAATATTAACTTTACTTAAAAATGTACCCTAACTTTATTCAAATTGATTCAATTTCCGGGTTCTTCATTTGTTCTCCCTATCATTCACTCTTTTCATATCAAAATATTTAAATCGCATACGACAGGCACTGCAAAATGCAGTTAGAAAACATAAAGCATTATAACTTATGCACTTAGCAACTGAGGATGCTTACAGATACCATTGGAAGATATCAGTACATCTATAAATAATAGTTATGGTTATAAATTAGTTATTCAAGGATCGAAAACTATTCCCCATAATAATAATCTTAGAATATATATAAGTTTATGTATATGAAAGGAAATACATAATTCGCTATGTTATATATTCCTGTCGCTCCACATACTCTTCCCGTGACTACCAAACACGAGGCAACTTTTGTTACTCTGCTGCTAGTCAAACTTATTTACTTATTTCGTTAATTTACATTTTGGTGTAAGTCAGAAATACATTTATAAAAATGTTGCATGAGTATTAAATTAGAATTTTAAATTTATTGATGTTTTATTTTTAAATACACAATAATGGACAATACAATTATAACATTCATTTTCTTTTCAATAAAACACAAATATTGTATCCTCGTAAAGGGTAGCCATTATAAAAGAAAAGACAGTTTGAACTAACTATCCAATAGTTCCATCACATAAGCGTGTGCAACATTTATCACAATATGCTGTAAAACACCAATATCTGGATATATGTGAACTACGTGCTCATCCATGTTTTGCTCCATATTCTTATATTTATAAAAGCCATAAAGTTTTTATTTCGCTCTACTGCTCCCGTACCATAACACTATTTATAATCATAAAGTTTTGTAGCAATAACGAGCTAACTCTTGCTAACTTCTGGATAGAGAAGACTTAGGGCTAAAGTTTTGAAACCATAACATCTTAAAAGTGAATTTATCGCGAGATGTTGCAAAATTAATATTTGCTCTGGCGTGAGTTACATACTTGTGATATATTATGTAGATTATTTTACCAACTCTTTGTGTACTCTTCTTAGCGAGGCAAACTCTTTTCTTTTTCTTTGCTGCGTACCGTGTAGGTGGAACATTTATGATTTCCTTCGGTGATTTAGAGGAAGTATTTCTAAAAGATGGAAAACATTCCACAGAAAGTTCATAATGATATCAACCTTCAAATTATATGATGAATTGATGAATGCCATATATATTACAATAAAAAGAGAACTGCAAGTCTCATTGAACTCGCGATAAGAAATAAATTTTACTCTACCTCTCAAAAGCTAATCAGAAACCTGATGTTAGGGAAATAGTAATTTTTTACGAATATCAAAGTCATGCACTGGTCCCTATAGCAACCATACATTCTAATTATTAATATGTAGAGTCAAAATATTTCTTTTCGTTGACTTCATCACCTGCTGATTTTGCTCCAATTAACGTCCCCTTGAATTCAATTCCCTGATGTCATGTTTTGCTATCATCTCGTCAATCAAAGCTTCATCGCCTTTTTAATGTTTTTAAAAGCGACACACTAATGACTGTATGATATATAATCTGTTTAAAATGCATTACTGCTCAATGGTAATACCAACCTTGTCTCAACTATTGCAGGTGACTCTTCATATTCCACCACGCAATTTCATCAAAGGGATCCTTTAAAAGTTTTCAAAAGGTAATTATTTCTATTCTCACTTACTATATAGCAAACTGTTCCACTCAGACATTCAGTCAGGACACTTTGCCTCAACTAAATAAGTATTTACATTCGAATAATCAAGTTAACTTGAAAGCACTGGCACAGTCTAAGCAGGTTAGCGATCTCCGTGGATTTATCCCTCATTGGCAATCCGCGCACACGCCTTCACACAGTGACAGCCAAGAAGCAACTAAGGATGCTGTGCTGGTGTGTAGGACTCGAAGCTGCAGCTTCAACCTATATAGGATGCTCTCGAAGCTGAATGAAGTCTCTACAAAATCCACATTGGCCAGGATTAAATTAGTGATGGAGAATATCAAATGTGGCACTGGGGCAAAATTAATGAAATGGGAGGATATGCACTGTAGTTTGCTGCTTTATTTGAAGTAGTTAGAGCTCTGCAAGAATATTTTCATACTTAATGTTTATACTCTAGTTCAATTATAGTATAAATTTCTAATTGAAGAATAATTGAAAGAGAAAATATGTGGCATTATAATCATACTTGCATTTTAAAGTGAGATATATACTATAATACGTAGAGGCAGGTCTCGCTATGATTTCACCTCACTTTTATATAAAAAAATTGTGAGGCATGTGTCGATGTTACTTCAGTTCATAGATTAACGGATACTTTCTCCAATGTAAAATTCGTCCACTGAACGTTTATTATTAAACGTACACTGTACATTCTTTATATTTTACATTATACATATATTTTTTTCATTATTAAAGGGAAAATAGCCGTTGTTTTTATTATTAAGCTATTACAAACTTTTTTAATATTTTATATTTCATATAAAATAAAGACACAGTTTCTTATTTTTCTTCTTCCCATAAACTTGAGATAGTCTGTAATTAGAGACATATATCATCACAATTACTTTAGATACTTTAGATACAGTACACAGTTAATATAGCAACTGGGAATTATTAAACGAGCTTAATAACTTAAAGACACCGTCAACCAGATAAGCGTATCAATTGCATAACTGTAATCGATATGTGAACATTTTTCATATGAAATGATTCATATGAAAGCCGAAATGATTCAGCTTAGATCACTATTGTAGGTTGACAGACGTTTTATCGACAGACGTTTCGTCGACAGGACTTTTCGTCGACAAGGCGTTTCGTCGACAGGACTTTTCGTCGACAAGATGTTTAGTCGACAAATTTTCGTAAATGGGATATTAACACACTGTAATGATACAAAACATGTACTTTAACAGAATAATGTATCTAACGATCAAATTAAAGAATAGAATTATTGTAAAAAGGAAAACTATTAAATAAATTTCAATCGTTTTTCTACTTTAATACTAAACCAAAACTACTCTACAATACCAAATTATTTTAAAGTAATTTGATATTTTTGAGTCAAGTTAAGTTTGTGATTTTTGAAATTTAAAATAATTTACGTTTCATAATGATGAAATTTATATCGTCTGTTTTGTCATTGACAAGCCATTTTTATTAGGTAAATGCCCACTGTTCGACTACTGCGAGTGTTTGGTAATTGAGTGGTAATCCTAGATTGAATGACAAGATTTTATATAAAATACTCGCCGTTGAATGTTTATCGACATTACAGATTATTTGTTTTACCAAGTAATTTGAAAAATTGTATAGGGGAGAACCGGGAGCATTCGGACAGTTTTCATTTGCTCGGGTAAAGGTGTCTTATCGAGTACTTTTGAGAATTTTAATAATAATATATTAGTTCTAAATATTATGTAATAAGCTCATATTTTTCTTGGAGATGATTTTTAATATATTTTATTACATTATCAAAATTTGAAAATGGGGTACAGTTTCATTTCCTATTTTAAACCGACCACTTGTTTCTCTGAATAACTTTTTGGTAAAAAAAAAAATGATCTAAGATGTCGATAAACATTCAACGGCGAGTATTTAATATAAAATCTTGTCATTCAATCTAGGATTAATTACCACTCAATTACCAAACACTCGCAGTAGTCGAACAGTGGGCATTTACCTACTGATAATGACTTGTCAATGACAAAACCGACGATATAAATCTTATTATTATGAAAAGTAAATTATTGAGATGAAATTGTTTTAAATTTCAAAACTCACAAACGTAACTCGACCCAAAAATATTAAATTACTTTAAAATAATTTGTTATTATTGAGTAGTTTTGGTTTAGTATTAAATGTAGAAAAACATTGATGTTGATTTAATAGTTTCCTTACCATTATTCTGTTAAAGTACATGTTTTGTAACATTAGAGAGTGTTTTAATATCCCATTTACGAAAATGTGTCGACGAAACTTCTTGTCGACGAAACATCTTGTCGACGAAACGTTCTGTCACGAAACGTCTTGTCGACGGAACGTCTTGTCGACGAAACGTCTTGTCGACGAAACGTTCTGTCACGAAACGTCTTGTCGACGGAACGTCTTGTCGACGAAACGTCTTGTCGACGAAATGTCTTGTCGACGAAACGTCTTGTCGACGAAACATCTGTCGGCGAAACGTCTGCACACCCTAATATTGTATCATTACACATGGATATCTATGTAATAATATAAAACATAAAGTATATATATATTCACTTCATAAAACAAATTAAGTATTTCTTATACAAAGTGTCCTAGACCCATAAAACGAAGAGCATTTTTATGATTATTTAACTGTAGCTACAATTTGTTGTGAAATTATTCTTGATGAAATATAGAATTTAACAGTGACTATATATTCATTGGCGTCTGAAAAATTAACAGCAGGAACATTGCCAGTCACTTGATTACTTTATCCATGTTTTGTTTTTTTGCTTTTTTTGCAATATTATTACCTTCACAAATTTACGAAAGATTATATTTTAACCGGCATTTATTTATTTATCATCTTGTTATTCGCATAACTAAAAAACTGTTCAGCTAAATTACCTTCTGGTAGAATTTTGCAAGCAATATGGTCAAAGGTCAAGGTCATAGTCATCCATAACTCAAAAAGAATTGAAACCATATTGCAAGAAACTTGGTGGGACGATTGGTCAATATGCAGGAACCATTTTGTTAGATTTTGGGAGCGATCAGATACAAGGTCAAAGATCAAGGTCAAGGCCATTTATAACTAATGGTTGTGACGTGGCATTAAATGCATGGTGTATGCACTTATTCTTAAATGCATGGAAAATGCATGCCAGATGTTCTTATTCATAAAAGCCGGCTAAATGCATGCAATATGCATGCATTTTCTTTTTAATCGCATGCTGCATATTTTTCTAGACTTATTTGTCTAGTCATAAAATGCAATGCTATAATAGTTATTTGCTTTTTGCTGTCATGTTATTGTTATTTGAGTTTTACTTGGTTTCATATTCATGTTTATGGTACTATTTATATTAATTCAATATTTACTAATTAGTATACACTTTACAAAGGTAATACAAATTACAAGTTTCCCTTTGTTACTGAGAAATTTCTAAAAATAAATAAAAAACTGAATAATTGTTTTATCATATATACGTTTTCCCCTCCAAAATTTCTATACCTATAAATATTTCATAATAAAAGACAAATTAGATATTTAATTTCTGTATTGAACCATAATGCATGAAACTTGTTGGGTTACTAGTATATTAGATTTTGGGAGGGAACGGGTCAAAGTGACGGCGAAGGTAAGCACTCTACCGAGTGCACGCAATCTAGTTTGATAATATAAACACATTCTGATAAAATTCTAATTTATGAAAGAAAATATTTTGATCTTCTTTAAGAAGTTGAGAGAACATTATTTGAAAAGTAAGCCTTAATATATTTATTTGTATCCGCTAGTCTGTTCATCAATATTTTAACTGTGTATTTTCTCTATTGGTGGTTTAAATCATATTGAAGAATTAAAAATTCTTTGAACGTGTTTACAACCCAATAATGTTTCAAAAAAGCGGCGGGCAGTTTTCCGCTTTGTCATGCATGATACATTTTGTTCTTTAGCAATTTCATTCGAAATTCACCAAATTCAATACGGTTTATTACTTTTATATTCTGTTCGAGAGATATTTTCTTTACTTTGAATAATTATTTTGGTCTTTATGTGATTTTCCCTCTTTGAAGTCATAATGTTAAGCTGCAAATAAGACGATTAAATCTCCCATTATAGAGTATAAATTAAACATCTTCTATTTTATGGTATCGAACGGTTCAATATTTTCGACTCGTAAAACTGTACATAATAACTTTTATTTAACTTCCATTTCCATCCATGATACATTCAGGTATAATTGTACAAATGAGTATAGAAGTTATAGAATATATTATTATAATTTTTATATTTTCTTTTCTTACATACGTATTCGAAAATGTAGAACTAATCAAATATATATCCTACTGCATAAAATAGTTGACAGATCATAAAATTAGTTTGTTCAATAAAACACAATTAAATCAATCAAAGTACCTATACTGAGTAAGAGTTAATTAAGTGGTGGTTGAATTATAAAACTTTTAATTCATTTATTACTTTGAACTTTAATCAAAGGGCAACAGACACTGAACACTGTAGAACAGACTTCAACAGTACAACCCTTAAAACAATATTCTTTTATCAGAAATTTTGGAAAATTAAGTGTTTAATAAAGGAGTACTAATTATACCTATAGTTACTTGTGTCTTACATCGCTCTTATTACTATTTGTGAAATAAGACTGAGTCGTGATTTGGTAATAAAAGCTAGGCCTGTCAGGTCCTTAAATAATCAGTATTACATATCATTAAATATTCAGAATGCAAGATGCACTAACACATAACATATAAATGCCTTTCCCGAACACAGTTTATAATATCAAAACTTAGAAGAAATATGTGATTTTCATGCATGATTTAATTCATCCCCCACAAAGACTCGCCATTGAAAGTTAGAAGGGCTAAATGGAGATATAAAATATAGACCAGGTAGCTAATCTCCATTGGGATAATGGTAGGTACCAATATAACAATGCATTGCTGCCCCAAAATAGAATTGTTCATGATTGGGAATACCGAGAAATTTAGATAGAAAAAGGCTTAGGTATAATGACGGCCTCTTCTATAGAGTTTATGGCTAGTGAAAGAAGGGAAATATTATATATTGGAATCATATAGGTATCGAGATTGATTTTTGCTTGCATTGTCGAAGTAAATGAAAAAGTGTTTGAAAATATCGGAAAATAATGGAGAGTGTTAAACTAGGCCTTTAATAAAATCACTGACAGGAAAATGCACTTTGCACTTACTCCATGTTAGAAAAATAGGTTGTTTATACACCGAGCATACATTTTTACTTAAGAAATTCGACAGCTACTATTTAATTTAAATAACAAATAAAACTAATTAAGTAAACATTTAATAGGAGCATTAAAAAAACGAAAAATAAAGCTCAGTAACAATTAAGATAAATAGTGCTGTCCTAGAAATAATTATATACATGGTTAGAACAGCGACCGGTTAAGGGTTCGGGAGAGGGGGTGTCATTGACCCCCCCCCCCCTTCCCCTCAGGTTGGTTCCAACAGACAAAATATATGCTTGGTAAAGGTATGAAAAAATTGACAGAATTCATTTTAATGATCTTGATGTTCCACCAAATGATATTCAAGTCAGTTTTGGGACATCTTTAAATGTAGCAGTTCCTTGCCTGTGATTCTATCTACCCATATTTTAGACTGCATTTAATTTTGCCACTGAATGTTTATTGGTTGTTGTCTGGAAACAATTTCAAAAACATTTCTATATTTATCATTTGATAAATATAGTTGTTATTTACCTTAATCACTTTGTTTTTAAAGAACTTAATCAACCATAAGGTGCATAGATTTCTTTTATATGTTTTCTAACTATTAATCATTCATCTAGGTAATTAGGTGCATAAACTGGGAATTGAAGGTTTCAGAAATAGTTTTACCGGGAATAAAATGGTAGAACTTCAAATTTCCAAGACACCAATTATGGGTATGAAATGACCTAGTCTTGTGAATCTATCCAAGCCTTTCATAATTTAAAGTAATGTATTTATATTTTGCGAAGTATATCATAATTATAGATATTCGATAACTTCAATCAGAGGTATTAAAAATAGATAAACATTGATTGAAAGGTGATGTGATTATACTGATAAATGACACCATCATTCTATATGTGATATGCAGTTATTCAAAATTGCTTTCAGTTATAAAAGTGAACATTATATATTGGGTGAAGTGAAAATAATCACGATTTCAGTTTTTTCTGTTCCCCACTCCTATAATTTTTATACACACAGTCAAACTCATATAAATGTTTGCAATCAAATTTCAAAATTTTCAATTAATATTTTGAAATCCCACAATGCATTTGAGATATAAATTAATAGAACGATAATTAATGTTAATTAAAACAGAGTATTTTTCATTAGTTTAACTTTCACTTTCCCCATCCTCATTTAATTTATTTTCTTCTAATCACAGGAATCAATAAAAAAATTGAAACTTCAAATTTATATTTTATTCGATTGAATATAACCGAATTGTGGAATTGGAAAATTAATTAAAATATGAATAATGAAAATAAGAGTAAAACTCCAGATAAGCACACGCCACAACAAAAAGGTTCTACACGTACGCAGCTGCAATGTTACCTCAATCATCTTCCAATATATTATTTCACTGTTAATGACGATTGAGAAACCAAACAACATTTGATTTGCTTCATGTTTTATTTACTCAATTTTAAATATTAAATGAGGAATCATATTAAAGAGGTATCAAGTGAAAACTAAAGTTATATATTTAGACATGGGAAGTCAAATTTAGGTCACATTCATATTTGTTTAATATCTTTGAAATTGTTAGAAACCCTTTTAACTTGTTCATTTTATGGTATTTTATGGTAGGTATCATGAAAAAAAAAACACTCCACTATAAATCACTCCACCCTTAATTATTTTCAGACGCAAAAATATGAATTACACAAACTTTATTTAAGTCAAGATGAAGTTGCAGTTCAACTCTATTGTGAATATCTTGTATTTCATTCTTTGGGTTATCATATCACCTAAAACTTCATCATTAGGGTCACTTATTAACTCTATTTTAGTTTTAAATAAGAGTGAATAACTGATATATATTCCTGGTCAGAATTGTTTTCTTTAAAATTTGATTTTTTGTGACATTGATATGGAGATTTTGAGTAATTTCAATTATTATAAATTACTCAAGAAAATATACTTTCTACATCCCAGAGGTCTACTTGTTTAATTATTAGATCTCGACCACTGTAAATCATCATGGACTCAGATATCCGTACTCTAGCTGATATTCATGTATATTCAATGAATTAATTGCTTAATGACTGCATTCACAGAGTAGCTTTTCACCACCCATGAGCTTTTCATTGATATGAGCTAATTGACATCATTCATGAACCCACTTTCTTTTCAGACTGCTTCTATGGGTCTCTTGTTTATAATTTTCTTATGACGTCATCAATATTGCCTTTGGTTTCAAAGCAGACGCTCAACTCACTAATAATTAAACAGACGCAATGACACACATTATACAAGTGGCCAATTACTGATACCATACTAACATCTCTCTCCATTGCAATTAGTAAATAACCGTGAAAAGGCTGAAAATAGACCAGTGTTGTATTGTAACTGAAAACAAATAACTAATTATCATTTGATTGGACTGCCTTGCGTAACGTCCACCAGGTGCTTCGCTAAGCCTGCGAACTCATCGATTGAAATACTCTATGAGCTGCTTTATAGCTTGTTTATAAATTCAAATGATCTAAATTAGGATGACTTTGAATTTCGAAACAGTTTCCTTCCAAAGATTCGCAAGAATTTGTCTACAGTATTCAAGGAAGGTCTGTAATATTTGGGTGAATTATAAATAGGTAGAATATTGTACCATTTCTTTATATGAATGCATATTTGAGATGTTTCAGATTGTGGGTGAATTTTATTTCTCTATTATATTGTGAAAGAAAATAATTTGATGCTATGAATAAAATACATTATTAGCTACATACCTAATTCGAATATCGCGGTACATAATATATAGAATATTGGTAAGATTTTAATTATTTATTTTACTTGTTCATCACATGTTCCATCATGTAAATTCTATAGGAAAGCTAATTTCGACTTAGTGCAATATCATGCAATAGCAAATGAACCAGAGTGTTACTTCAAATGGAGTTAACATTCATAATAAATGATACTTTTTACTATGCGAGTTGATATATTTTTTTAAAGTTTCATTTTTGGAATATAGTTAAGTACGCAAATTAATATGAAACATACTATAAAATAAATAATATTTTCTATTATGACGTGGAATAAATACGGAAATGAAAAGCAGACAGTTTAAAATGGTCTCATACACGTTTATAATTTTGTATTTGGAATCTCTGGAAACAATTTCTTTTTTAAAGCATCAGAGCCAGAATCAAAGGTATGTGTAGCTACATGGATAACATTCAAGTAAGAATATGTGTTTGAAAAATAGGAAAAATACAAAATACTTTGTAAATAGCTATTCGAATATTGCCACTGATGGACTATCTGTCATTCAGTAAGATTGCTCAAAAAATTCCTTTTCACCGGCTTGCTTTTCATACCTCTTATTGGTCCATCCACTTTATTCACTTCCTTTTCTTTCAATCAGTCTTCTCTAGCTTCCTTCAAATTCTCATCTAAACTTCACTTTCTGTCTTCTTCCTTTATCTCCACACCACAACTCTCTCACCACAGTCCTCTTCCCTCTCATCTTCCAGCTGGTGCTAGGACAATTGGTCACGAAGAATTGGTTGCGGGAAGTTCGTCGCAGACAATTCGTCACCATATTTTCCATTTCGCCATATTTCATATTAGTAATTTGTTTCATATTTAACTTTTCCATTTATCCACCGTATTTTCCATTTCTTCCATTTCTTCAGATTAATAAATGGGATAATTAATATGTTCATAACTTGGTATCTACAATGCAAAAGATTTTTCTGATGAATAAGTAATCTTCCATTATTTTGAAATTATATATTCCGCATTTCGAAATTTTTCATTAAACATTTGAAATAGATAAAAACAATTAAATAATAAAACAATATCAATATTTGGTATCAACAATACGAGTAATTTACATAAATCTAAAAACCTCAGATCAAACCAACTCAAAATCTCTGGATGCAATTTGAAGAATCAAAAATGGTATAAAATCGTGTTGAATATATAAATACGAATATAGAAAAAGATATAGAAAAGTGCATGAGACGAATTTTCTGCTACGAATCGTCCACAACGAATTGTCTGCGATGAATTGTCCACAACCAATTGTCAACGACGAATTTTCCACAACAAATTGTCCACAACGAATCGTCCACGACAAATTGTCTGTGACGAATTGCCCCAGCGACCAATTTTCAGGACTTGCCTCCAGCTGACCACAATCCATCACAAAATGTACCAGGTCTTCCGATCATCTCTCTACATATCGAATATCTTTTTATATGATTCTCTTTTCTTCTGTCTCCAATTTACAAGCAGTTCGTTCTTGCCCATCTCTTCCAGTTCATTCTTAAGCTCCCTTTATGGCCAAGCGTTCTCTTCTTCCTAAACTCCGCCATCCACTCCCTCTAAAGTCCCTCTGCTACTCCTCTCTTTACCTCTTACCTACTTACAATCTCTAACTCCACTACTCCTATTCAAGCACTCCTTTTTGCTCACCATCTGGGTCTTCATAGTTGCAATTCATATCTCTCCCCACATTGCACTACATGCGCGTACTGTAGTGCTCTCAATATCCTACCATTTGCTAAATTTGCTTCCCTCTGCTATTTTTCAATGTGCTCTTCCTCATATCCACAACCTCTGATCCGTGCATTTCATTCCGTCACGTATTTGCAGAAGTAAACTTAAAAATGTTGCATAACACTATATTGTTTCATTCTAGGCCTCACGAAATATATAATAGTCATCCAAAACAATGGAATGAAACAGAAATATAAACCTGAATAATAAAAACATAAAGAATTGAGATTGTTTTAAATACAGCCAAATTCAAATCGAACCTATATTATAAGAAGTTATTAATTTTATTAAATTGAAACACTAATATTACGATTATGCAACATTTAGTTGTATAATCAACAATCATTTGATCAATTAAATTGTTAGTGTGAATCTAATTATTATTCTATAATAATTGTGATACATTTGTGCTATATAGCTTAACGATACCAATCGGCAATCAAAATTATAATTATATACCTGTATTATTCTATTATTATAAAAAGATTATTATAAACAGATTAGCTAATATAATTATGTGACTTTGTAATTATGTGATTATTTGGTAATTATGCCCCCCTACAATTTCTATAGTGTTCATTGATTTTCAATCATAATACCCTTAATTATATTTTGATCCTAATGATTATGGTTGTACCACATGATTAAGGCTACAATTTAATAAGTACTTTACTTCGTATTATATGTGTACATGTACCTCATTATAAAAGACTAATTGGGTTTAAAATGCTATACAAATGTGTAATAATGACCCAGAGATTATTTGAATGATATCATTTTTTTTCTTTTGCTGCCCTTTAACATTTTGTAGTGAAATAATATGAACATTTTATAAAGATGAAAGCGAAGAAAATATCAACTGTGGGAAATTTTTAAGATTCAACCTTTGAAAATAGAGAAGATGTATATTCATCGTCAGGAATGGATGTAAAGAAATGGACAAAATAATGAATTAATTTCATAACCAACTGTTGTATGTTGGATGTCCCCGTTCCGTATGAACTCTATCTTATATTTTTCACTATATATTTTCTTATAATAATAATTCTAATAATTTTCAATGGTTTTTAATATTTGATAACCAAAACAGTAGAAATTTGTATGTAAAATTCATCCTCTAAAAATAAGCCTATACTCTTTTTATATCTATTACAAAAATCAGAGGAATATAATCAAAACTATTAGTAAAACCTATCTATACTAATACAATTTAACTACTTATATACAAAAGGATATATTCACTTCATTCGACAATCACCTGAAGTTATAAGAGGTACGTCAAACAAGTCTTCAACCTCTATACTCTGTAGCTAAATATCTATTTTCTTTCAATTTATTTTTCATATTTATTATTTCTTTCCCTTAAATATACTAATGTTGTTAAAATATCTAAATCTCGATTGGTCTAATATGTGTCATGTTGATTCTATGTTTCCTATTGTTCCTATATATGTGTCCTCTTGTTCCTATGTGCCTTCTTATTCATATATGTGTCCTCTTGTCCCTATGTGTCCTCTTGTTCCTATGTGTGTCCTCTTGTCCCTATGTGTCCTTTTGTTCCTATGCGTCCTCTTGTCCCTATGTGTCCTCTTGTCCCTATATATCCTCTTGTCCCTATGTGTCCTATTGTCCCTATGTGTCCTGTTGTCCCTATGTGTCCTGTTGTCCCTTTGGGTCCTCTTGTCCCTATGTGTCCTCTTGTCCCTATGTGTCCTCTTGTCCCTATGTGTCCTCTTAATTGTCCCTATGTGTCCTCTTGTTCCTATGTGTCCTCTTGTCCCTATGTGTCCTCTTGTCCCTATGTGTCCTCTTGCCCCTATGTGTCCTCTTGTCCCTATGTGTCCTCTTGTCCCTATGTGTCCTGTTGTCCCTTTGTGTCCTCTTGTCCCTATGTGTCCTCTTGTCCCTATGTGTCCTCTTGTCCCTATGTGTCCTCTTGTCCCTATGTGTCCTCTTGTCCCTATGTGTACTCTTGTCCCTATGTGTCCTCTTGCCCCTATGTGTCCTCTTGTCCCTATGCGTCCTCTTGCCCCTATGTGTCCTCTTGTCCCTATGCGTCCTCTTGTACCTGTGTCCTCTTGTACCTATGTGTCCTCTTGTTCCTATGTGTCCTCTTGTCCTATGTGTCCTCTTGTCCCTATGTGTCCTCTTGCCCCTATGTGTCCTCTTGTCCCTATGTGTCCTCTTGTCTTTATGTGTCCTGTTGTCCCTTTGTGTCCTCTTGTCCCTATGTGTCCTCTTGTCCCTATGTGTCCTCTTGTCCCTATGTGTCCTCTTGCCCCTATGTGTCCTCTTGTCCCTATGTGTCCTCTTGTCTTTATGTGTCCTGTTGTCCCTTTGTGTCCTCTTGTCCCTATGTGTCCTCTTGTCCCTATGTGTCCTCTTGTCCCTATGTGTCCTCTTGTCCCTATGTGTCCTCTTGTCCCTATGTGTACTCTTTTCCCTATGTGTCCTCTTGCCCCTATGTGTCCTCTTGTCCCTATGCGTCCTCTTGTACCTGTGTCCTCTTGTACCTATGTGTCCTCTTGTTCCTATGTGTCCTCTTGTCCTTGTCCTATGTGTCCTCTTGTCCCTATGTGTCCTCTTGTCCCTATGTGTCCTCTTGCCCCTATGTGTCCTCTTGTCCCTATGCGTCCTCTTGTACCTGTGTCCTCTTGTACCTATGTGTCCTCTTGTTCCTATGTGTCCTCTTGTCCTTGTCCTATGTGTCCTCTTGTCCCTATGTGTCCTCTTGTCCCTATGTGTCCTCTTGCCCCTATGTGTCCTCTTGTCCCTATGCGTCCTCTTGTACCTGTGTCCTCTTGTACCTATGTGTCCTCTTGTTCCTATGTGTCCTCTTGTCCTATGTGTCCTCTTGTCCCTATGTGTCCTCTTTTCCTATGTGTCCTCTTGTCCTATGTGTCCTCTTGTCCCTATGTGTCCTCTTTTCCTATGTGTCCTCTTGTCCCTATGTGTCCTCTTGTACCTACACAGTGAGAAAGCCATAACAG
>CANNZV010002328.1:0-103565 GCA_947561585.1 Caprella mutica | reverse complement strand
CCTGTTTTTGAATTTTTCGAATTTTAATTTATTATGGAATACATAGGGATTTAATTCAAATCGCTAAATATACATACATGGTAACATACAAAACTAGGATATGTGCACTCGGTAGAGCGCATACCTTCGCCGCAGTTTTGACCCGATCTGTCCCAAAATTTAATTTACTGCTAACTGGATAATAAACAATCGTGTAATTTAGTTCAATACTTTTTGAGGTTTTGAGTTATAAATGACCTTGACATTCAAATGGATCGTTCCCAAAATTCTAACAGATGGTTCCTGGACATTGACCAATTGTACCATTAAATTTCAGACAATTTGGTTGAATACTCTTTGAGTTATTGAGTTACAAATGGCCTTGACTTTCATCTTTGACCTTTGACCCGATCGCTCCCAAAATCTAACAAAATGGTTCCTGCATTTTGAACAATCGTCCCACCAAGTTTCATGCAATATGGTTCAAAAGTTTTTGAATTATAAATAACCATGACCTTGACCTTTGATCGGGTCACTCCCAAAAATCTAGCAGCAGGTCACTGGACATGGACCAATCGTTTCACCAAATTTCAGGCCATTTGGTTGAACACTTTTTCAGTTAAGCGAATAACAAGAAGATAAATAAAAAAATAAATAAAAGCGATGGCTAAAATATGACCTTCCCGCATTCTGCAAAGGTAATAAATGAAGAAAAACAAAATTTGCATAAATCTAATCGCAAAAAAAAAAAATAGAAAATGAAAAATATTATTCTACACTGGTTAACATTTTATCTCACGAAAATAAATGACATATTTTGCACGGTTGAAAATATAATTATTAATTTTAATATCAATATTTACGGGTGTGAATGTTAATAAATTTTCAAAATAAATGATATTTAGAATATATTTAGTCAAATAATAACGAATTTCAGTATTTTACATTATTTTATTAATAAATTTAAATGAATGGAATATCAGCTGTTATATGGGGATTCTATTTCTTCTATTTCAATCATTGAACTGATCGATGTAGGTACATATTTTACTATTCATAATTTGATTATTGAAATAATGTTTAATTTTCTTTCAATTTGAAGTTATTTATATACTATCTTATATAATAATCAATATGATTTATACGATATCATTCTACAAATTGATGACGTCACGGGACAAAAAATTACTATTCACTGGTACCTAATTAATGTGAAATATAATGGAAAATAGGATGTGTATTACTAAAAACAATAAGTAATGTCTTTAAATATTAAATAATATATAAATGTATGCACGTTACCGTATATTTTGCACGGGTATCAACTAGTCACTATAATATTTATTATTTATTATGTTTTTATAAATGGTGTGCCGGCTTCCGAATCCCCATGCCAGGTCATTAAACAATCATGAAGTGTGCAGTACATCACACTAGATGACGTGCACTCGTAGAGCGCATTCCTTCGCCACCACATGTATCCTTAATCATCCAATAATTTGTCTTGAGTTATAAATGACCTTGACCTTGACCTGTTCTCTCCCATAATCTAATCAATTAATTCCTGGGTAATACCTTTCGTCCCACCAAATTTGGGTAATTTGGTTGAATACTTTTTGAGTTATAGATAACCTTGATCTTCAAATTTGACCTGATCTTTCCAAAAATCTAATAAACTGATTCCTGGACAAGGACCAATCGTCCCACAAAATTCCAAGTAATTTGATCGAAAACTTCTAGAGTTATGCGAATAACTAGATGATAAATAAATAACAAAATAAATGCCGCCTAAAATATAACCTTCCGCAAACTGTCAAGGTAACTAGAGTAAAAAAAAAACATTTTATTATGTTGGAAGTTTCAAACTAATCATTTATTTCTTATCATCTTTGTTGAATTTTTCAATGTAATCTTCATACATATATTTTTCATGTTAAATGTATATATTATCATTTATAATAGATTAATATCATCATTTATATTAAGTAGCCGTTATGTAGTTTGTTGTATCCGGTCAAATCTCATGTTAAATAAATGTCAAAACATGTCAAAATTACTAATGTTACGTTTCATTTTACAACGGTTAATGATGGTATCCGCTTTTAATAAATAAACTACACATTTTAGTATCCATAATTTCAATTTTTTCTATTATTGTTCTTTAATAAAATCATATATAACGAGATTGAAAGTTCCAAGAACCATAAAGTGTGAATTAATACAAACTAGCGGGTACGACAAACTACATAATGATCATTTAACGCAGAGAGTTGCAAAATGATTTTCATTTATATATAAATATATGAAGATTACTTTGAAAAACTCATCAAAGATAAAAATGAAGTGTATTTATCAGGTAGTGAAATCTGCCGAAGCTCTCACGAGAATACCTATTGAAGATGAATAGTAGAAGAATGTGGTGTTAAATTAATCCTCAGGAAGGTCGGTTTGCTTTACCACAGCCTGTCTATAACATTCTGGTTACTGGAAATGGGATATACAATTCTTTGTTATCCACAAACAACAGAAAGTAATTAATAAATCGATATGTTGTCTGGTCAGTTAATAGTACTATCACGGAAAAATGTCACTGAGAATTTCAATGTATTAAATAACAATCTTCTCGATGCTGAGAATTAAACAGTTTACAACATTAAAATTTTATCAAAGATCTGTAGGCGAAAACTACTCCAAAAGTCTTATTTTAAAGTTGTAAATTATAATATTTGAAAAGTATTAATACAGATTGAATTCAAAGATGTTTGGAGTGATATTTTACGGGTATTTCTCTTTAGAATATAAATAAAATTAGCTTTATAAATTCACCTATATTGTAGTGAACTTCAATGTTGAATATGACTGATTCTATATGCTACATAATTATAGAATATGTACTAAGTATTTTTCATATAATATCAAATGAACAGAGATAGTGTTTAACAGGCACATGACATTCTACTCATTTATTATATGTATGATTCGTTTTGATAATGAATACTATTATATAATAACCAATATAAAAATAGATAACAAATTTTATAACTTCAACAATTCTTTACAATATTTAATTACCATTATAATTCGTGTCCAATAACGTTAATGCTGAACAGGAAATACTAAATCAGGTTTAAGGCTTACTCTTAGGCTGCGCGCAGACCAAAAGCGTTTTCGCGTGAAGCGGGCAGGAAAGCTTGCGGGCATGAACCGTGCTACATGTTATTCCTATTGAACTGCGCACACACGAAGCATTAAGAGCGAGCGCGAAAGCTTGCATTAAAGCTTGAAAGCCTCAACTGACTCCCAGGATGGTTTCACGCTGCGCGAGAAGCAAGCAGTTACTTGCCAGATGTCACTTGGGGAGGGTGTGTGTATCTCCGCACCAAATAAAAATGATAACCACTGCAATTATACTTTAACGGTTATATTTTTTTTCGCTTTTATTTTTTTATTAACAGCTTAATTAATTAATATCATATGTTGATAGTTAATACTTAATACCAACAATTTTAGAGACAAGCATGGTTAAAAATAATATTACCTGGGTACCAATCTGATTATATAATATAAATGCGTAATTAGATACCTAGGGACGATATATAATATAAATATTTATCTAGATATTTTATAAAGTCGATTACATACCTAATATAAAATTATACCTTGATATCTAACCTGAATTACACAATATAATACCTAGTACATATCTAGAGAAACGTCTCGGTTATCAGACACTTCTAGTACTCGCAAAGTGGGAGTTTTCGTAGACCATGATAGGTCTATCAAAATTTAAATTTCGTTTATTTCCATTATCTACCTAGATATACGTTTTACGCTCACTTACAAATACTGTTTCCTATAATAAATAGAATACTGCATGTTTTAATATTCACTAGGTACCTACAACCTATGTTAACTACCTAATATAATTAGGAAAAACAACCAAATAATTCATACCTATTTATAAGATAAGTTCTAAGTTATGGGACTGTTACACATTTACGAACAAGTAATACAAAACTAATGTTTGCAATGAGAGGTAAATAATAATTAAAATAGTTATCAAAGATATATTGATTATAATTAATAGTGTCCGAAAATGTGGAACCGTTCGATAATACGGAACTTACCCTAGTCAGTATCTAATACCTAGGTATATAGTATTGTAAATAACTTATCACATTTATTCTTAAATATATATATTTATTTAATTTTACTTACAAAAAATTCAATCAAATAATATAAATACACTACTTAACAATGAATTCAATCATTCATATCGAAAATGATAATAATTATCAAATTTACTCCATATATCACATATATTCTTTCAAATAACAGTTGCGAACACTTCGATTCCTGTGTTCGGGGACAAGAATATATTATATAAGTGAGGGATTGAGTTATTTTGTTTTGAATTAAGTTAAGTTGATTTAAATACAAGTATATGAAAAGTTATAATTAACCTGTTATTAATTAAAAAGTGAAAAAAATATAACCGTTCAAGTATAATCGCAGTGGTTATCATTTTTATTTGGTGCGGAGATACACACACCCTCCCCGAGTGACATTTGGCAGGTAACTGCTTGCTTCTCGCGCTATGAATTCACGCGTTTAGTGTGAGCCCCTCATGTTTTCACGCAAGCAAGCTTGCTTGCAAGCTCGCAATAACGCTTTTAGTTTGCGCGCAGCCTTAGGCATAGTTCAATTGTTCCAAACCGTATTGTACAGCTTAATATCTCACACAAAGACCTTTTTCTTAACAATAGACTTAAGATGGAACCTAGAGATAAATGAATCGAAGCTCCTCCCACTCCCTATATAAGTCGAAAACTCCGACACTCAGCATTCATAATTGTGTGAACCTTCGACACGACAGTTTGTGCTCTGTTAATTACTTGAAAAGACGAAGAACTTGACAATTATAAGGTGAGTTTGAACAATATATTTAGATTATTGCTTATTTTAAACAGTAGGAATATTTCAGCTACATTTTACAGTAGAACCTTCTTATTCATGCTTGTTTTTTTTTAATTTTACCCCAAATTTCATTTAGAAGAGCAACGTGTATTTGAGAAAACCCGGTAATATGAAATGGTAAAATATTAAAATAGAAATATTCCAAATGCTTAGGGACATAAACAAAACATTGTCTCTTATTAGATATTTCTATTCATATAATTGTGTTACATTGAACAAACAGTAATTACTTCTTCACCCGGTTGTCCCCTAAAATGTTTGCGCACAATTTTTCGAGAGAAACTTTTTTCTATCGAACTTCCAAAGTCCAAACTTGGTGTACGCATAGGTCTACTTTTCATCTATCTATACATACGTAAAATAAAATGGCAGTTTACTTCGTATTCTCGTTATCAAAGTGCGCGGAAATGCGCAGTCCATATGCAAAGACTATATAAATATATGGAATGCAACATAATTAATATATATTTAGAAATTAATTAAAATATCAGACCATAGTTCGTAACCTGTCTGTAGAAATTGGTGAATTGTAGTTTTAAATTATATTTTCTGTATAATTCACCTCCTGATATGTAAATTATAAATTTTCTTTGAATATTCGTATTTGATGGAAAAATATCATCATATATTAAAATCAAAAATGATTATTCGCTTTAATTTATATAATACAATTTTCTAAAAACTGTTTGATAGCAAGAAATTTTTCAATATTTGTTTCCTATGATCATAAGTTGCAACTAAATATTGTCTGTGATTCATTATCAGTAAACTAATCCAAAATGTTATTTCAGATTTCAAAAATGCCTAACAAGAGAATTTCAAAGAAGTTTGCCTTCGTCAGCACAAAGTACGACTTCACGCCTCCGAATGAAAACCAGACCATTTGCAAGATGACCAAGTCCCTCGGCAACAACACATTCCAGGTAAGAAAAAACTATAGATTGCATCATATTGTTAGAACTATTTCACTCAGTAACTAGTTTATCCTTCTATAGTAATATTGTAATGCATGAAAAACCAATGATGTAATTATGAATTGTCAATTAATCTACATAGCATTAGATATGCATACTGTCATCAAATTAGGAGGATATTAAAATAATTTCACTTATGGTTTTCTCAATTTTGTATTTTACACTTGTAGACTTAGCCTCAGGAACTGAATGTCTTTGTATGTTCCAGTTATTTATTAATTAAACAACATAGACATACAAAAACTGATAAAAAATTCTGGAGTACAGCTAATTAGTTTATAAATTCGTTTTTAATTAATATATGCCTTTGAACATACGGAAGTTCATTATTCATGGAAGTATATACCCTATTTCATTCACAGTATGTGTCAATCAAAGCCGCATTAGTTAATAAACCAGTCTGTACTTTCAATTTCTGTTCATCTTTATATTGTAATCACTAAAAATCTAACTTGATAAGAATACCCAGTCTAATGTCAGGTTATTCACTTCTTAAATTAACTCTCCAATTTTTCTTCTTAGGTTGTCACACAAAATGGTGAAGAGTTCATCGCTTCCCTAGTCAAAATGTTCCGTAGCAACGTTATGATGATACCCGGCAGCTACGTAATCACCGAACCAATTCCTGATGGCAACAAAGTCAAGGCAGAGATTGTTCGTATATTGCAACGAGTCCAAATAAGAAAGTTAAACAGGGATGGAATTTGGCCGGCATCATTCTCCGATTGTAAATACATCAACAATGGTTACAAAGAAGAATTTAAGGAAGAGGTTGACCAGCATATTCTTCGGACTCGTAAGCCACTGTGTTCAGCGTCCCATTATCTCGGAGGAACTACGTCTGTCACAGCTGCAGATAACCATTACCAACAAAGTGAAGAGCTTGAGGACGAAATGCCTTATATTCCACCCAATCCTAACCTAAAAGGCGTTAGCAGGACTGTATTTCTAAACGAAGATGGCTCATTTTGAACTCGATGGTGACGAAGCTGCGTTGGTGACAGAATCTGTAAGCAGACGTAGAGGTGGAAGAAGAAGAGGCAACCGTAGACTCTAACATTTTTAGCTCAGTCGTTATTGTTATTTCAGTCATTATTATGTTATATTAAAATTAAGATACAATTTGTTCCTAGTTTTCGTCCCCTATGAAACTTTGTCAAATTCTTTTTCTCTCTACAAATTCAACTATTCAAAAATGGTCACTAATCAGTAAAGCTAGAATCTGTTTTTAACAATAAATGTGGAAGTTTTAATTTCAGTTCACAACCCTTTGGTAAAGTTTAATTAGATTCTGAATTAACTCTAAACTTTCTGTTAGAGATGCAACAATATATCTGTATCGGTTATTTCATGCTGTGTCCTGTATCTGCTGTTAAAATTGGCCATTAGAATAACTTGTTCCAAAAATTAGAACAATTCAACTTTATAATAAATTATAAAGCACTAGATATCATTTATAGATATTAATATAACAAATATTTTCAGCTAACTCGAATCTGTCAGTAGTGAAGTGAATGAGAGTTGTGCTCACAACTGTTGTAATTTGGATTATGCATTGTATTTTTCAAGTTTATCATCTTTTTAAACACTTGCAGTATTAGAGAATAGCACAAGGATTATTTTATTAGATATTGACGGATGGGAATATGAATAAATGTTCGAATTAAATGATATTTAAAATATATTCAATTGATTAATAACTTATTTTACATAATTATATTAATTAATTTAAATGAATAAAATATCAGCTGTTACCTTTACATGTTGATTTTAATTCTTCTATTTCAAGCATTGAACTGATCAATATAGCTAATTTTTTAATTTTTTCATAATGTGATTATTTGAATAATGTGTGTGATTTGTAGTCTTTTTATACAGCTATTTGATATAATAATTTATGATGTATACGACAGTATCCTTCACAAATTGATGACGTCACGGACGGAAAATTATTCTTTACTACTGGTACCTAATTCTTATGACATGTAATGGAAAACGGGATGTGTAATATGTATGAACAAACACAATAAGTAAAGTCCTTAAATATTAAAAAATATATATTATATAATACGTTAGATCTGTTTGTGTGACTGTCTGTCGGTCTGTGTGTTACTTGGAGCAATATTAGTCACAAACAGTCAGTAGACCTAGAGACTTGAAAATTTACAACTTTTTAGAATGTCGTGTTGAATTTAACGTGTTAAAATGTTTTTTTCGAAATTCAGGCGGGTTTTCGAATCATTAACATTTGATTTATAATGGGATAGATAGGAATTAGTTCCACATATTTTTCAGGATATTTTAAGAGACTATCCAACAGAACAGGCTGAAATTTTCTGGAAACTTCCGGCCTGTGGTCCTACAGAACGCTATTGATTTGTTTACGACATACATACGGAATAAATGAAAAAATGCAATAATCGAATCGAAAAATATCAATGATATGTAAAAATGGTCAAAAAATTAACTGTGTTAATCGTTTTTTTAAATTTGAATCACTTTTCGAGATATGACGATAGTTAGAAAATTGAAAAATGAAATTATTTCGTTGGTTATCATTTTTTCCCACGAAAATAAATTAGCTATTTTGTACGATTGTAAATATAATAATTAATTTTAATATTGATATTGACGGGTAGGAATATGATTAATGAAATTATATCGAATTTTACATAATTATATTATTTAAATTGAATGAATGGTACCTACAATATATGGGGATTATACATATTTCTTCTATTTCAATCATTGAACTGATCGATGTAAATAACCATTTGAATTTTTCATAATGTGATTATTTATTTGAATAATTTATAATGTTTGTAATTTGTAGTTATCTATAAGGCTATCTTATAAAGGGTGTTCCTAAAAAAAAGATACCCAAATTTCGATGGCTATAATTTAAAAACTAATAAACTTAAAAAAAATTGGTAAATCACATTTTGTTTCTCAACTTTTGTTCTATCTCTGTAGACAATCCAAGATGAATCAATTCAACCTTCACCTATAAGCAGTATTTTTAGTGACCGATACTAAAAACCTGTGTGTGCACTTTCAGAAAAATCCTTTATTTCACAGTTCGAATTGTTAAAGTAGCACTTACAGAAAATTTGCAAATCAATGCTGTAAAAAGTGGTTAGATGTTACTAAATTTACTTTCAACAAAATTGTTTCTTCGGATTTGAAATAACATCCTTACAAGATGTACGAGCGAAACAAACTTCTCGATTCCGATCTTCCTTTGCTGCTGAATTTTGCTCAATGTTATTTGCAAAGAAATGTCCGGTTTGTGGACGATGTTGTGATTGGCGATGATACCGCTTTTCATTTGGATGGCAAAATAATTAGTCATAACGTTATTCAAAGTACTTTTCAAAATATGACGAAAAATAGGAAATAAAAAATATAATCCTACGCTGGTTATCATTTTTCCTCACGAAAATAAATGATATATTTTGCACCGTGCACGATTGAAAATATTATAATTACTTTTAATATTGATAATGATGAGTGGGAATATGAATAAATAAATTATATTTATTATAAAATTATAACGAATTTTGAATAATTACATTAATTAATTTAAATTAATGTAATATCAGCTGATAGCTTTATATGGGGATTTAAATATTAACATTGGCATCTTTTTGAGTGGATGCGTGATAAAGAGAGATATATGGATTACAAATGGAATAAGATAGACAGAAGTGATACAGTGAAAAACGAACTAAGTTAGTGAATTGTGGTGAAACTGCAAGAGTGTAATCGCAAGAGAACTCGTGAGGGTTTGTTACACTGGGCAGTAAAACGGATTGTAACTACAAGAAAACCCGTGAGGGTTGGTTACCATTAAATCTGTACCACAAGCACTAACGACGACGACGAGTCAAAAGGAAAGTTGGTCACTGAGGAAACAGGAGTAGAGGAGCAGGTCACTGAAGAACTGAATAAAAGAAGAGTGAATTTGCGGGTGGTTCCTAACTAAACACAAAATGAGTCAATCAGACAGTGACCCGGAAATACTATACGATCAACCAGAAAGTGACATCGAAATCCTCTATTTCGCAATAGGCAAAAGGAGGATTACTACCAGTCACTACCCAGATAAGGTAAAGAAAATTAAACTTGAGAATCATCAATCTATCGTTCGCCATCCACTATTCACATTGTTGAACAAAACGGCAAGAGTGGAATTGCTGAGAATATCAAAACCCTTAATGGAAGAGCTACAGGAAAACAGTGGCTGGATAAAAATGAGCGACTGTGAACAATTTATTGAAGCTGACGAACAACGACAGAAGAAACTTAATTAGTCTCCTGACTCCGAGAAAAGTGAAGTTTATAAATATGAAAACATCAATAATTGTGAAAAACACATTATGGCTGACGAAAAACGACGGAGGAGGATCCGTGATACCTCTCCTGACTGCGAGGAGGGTGACAGTAAGAAGAACCTTTCTAACAGAATCCGTGAAGGACGTATAGAGGCGCTACAAGCACTACGGCTTTCGTTAGAAGAACGGGTGAAACAGAGAGAAGCCTGCAAGGACATTTGCGATACAGTACAAGAGCATAATGAAGTAGCACGACCAACCAGTGCATTCAGCTCACCAGACGAGCCAGAAGGTGATCAGCTGGGGTCAACGACCGCCGCATGCAGTCATGATGAAAATGCAATGGACAAACCTGAAGAACATCTAGACAAAAACATCTCAATGAGACCTGAACCATTCCTATATGAATTGCAGAGAAACCAGGTATACGGTATCGGGAATATTCCTCAATAAATGTTTTTTTAACTTAGATGTTTGTTAAGTATGTATTATTATATATATGAGTATCAATAGTGTTTAATATGAATGATAATAATTCATCATGGATGATAATATAGATATTTTTTTGATTCGATTAAGGTAAATTTTATTTTTTCATTTATTTCGTATGTTACCATGTATTTGCCGATTTGAATTAAATCCCTATGTATTCCATTAGAACTTAAAATTCGAATGATTCAAAAACCCGTTCGAATTTCGTTAGACAAATCAATAGCGTTCTGTAGGATCATTGGCCGGAGGTTTCCAGAAAATTTCAGCCCATTCTGTTGGATAGTCGCTGAAAATATCCTGGAAAGTATGTCGAATTAATTCCTATGGATCCCATTATAAATCAAGTGTTAATAATTCGAAAACCCGTTTGAATTTCGAAAAATCCTTTTAATTCAGCTATTTTATATAATGATTTATGATGTAAACGACAGTATCCTACACAAATTGATGACGTCACGTGACGGAAAATTACTCTTTTCTGGTACCTAATTCTTATGGAATGTAATGGAAAATGAGATGTGTAATATGTATGAACAAACACAATAAGTAAAGTCCTTAAATATTAAAAATCTATATTATATAATACGATAGATCAGTCTGTGTGTCTGTCTGTGTGTGTGTGTTTGTCCTCTGTTGTATTTGGTACCTCAACGCGACTTTTACCCGGACCGTTGGGACATTTAATGTCCCAAGTATCTTTGGGACATTATCACATGTCCCAAAGAGTGTTCGTGCGTTTTTGAATAAGTAGCTTACATAAGGTCCAGAAAACAAATAAAAACCACAGTCCCAAAAATATAAATTCATGCAACATTATTACATTTCACTTTTACACTTGTGTACTTACACACGGAAGTTGCGGTATATTGGCCACCAGATGGCCAATCAGTTGAACTACTAAGAAGTCTTCATGAGTTTATTTAACACAATGTCCCAATGAAATATCTATAAGGATTTTACCCAGAGTGCATCCCAAAATAATCATTCAATGCATATATTTTACACTTTGTCCCACAAATGAATCTTCTCGTATCTATTTTACACTTTGTCCCAAACGAGAAAAGTTATGTTAATATTTTACACTTTGTCCCAAAGACGAACCTTTATGGAATTATTATACTCACTGTCCCAAAGACAAACATTCATGGAACTATTATACACACTGTCCCTAAGACAAACATTCATGGAACTATTATACACACTGTCCCAAAGACAAACATTCATGGAACTATTATACACACTGTCCCAAAGACAAACATTCATGGAACTATTATACACACTGTCCCAAAGACAAACATTCATGGAACTATTATACACACTTTCCCAAAGACAAACATTCATGGAACTATTATATACACTGTCCCAAAGACAAACATTCATGGAACTATTATATACACTGTCCCAAAAACAAACATTCATGGAACTATTATACACACTGTCCCAAAGACAAACATTCATGGAACTATTATACACACTGTCCCAAAGACAAACATTCATGGAACTATTATACACACTGTCCCAATGACGAACCTTCAAGAAACTATTTTAGAAACACCACGACTAGCAGCAATTACAGGCCGATCAGCCTGACGTCGGTTCCTGGCAAGCTGCTAGAGTCAATCATTAAGGACAGGGTTGTAGCTCACCTTGAAGATCACAAACTCATAGGGAAAAGTCAGCATGGTTTTCTTCGTGGGAAATCATGTCTGACTAACCTATTAGAATTCTTTTTCTACGTCTTTAATGAACATGACAGAACCAGAGCAGTTGACATCGTGTATCTGGATTTCAAAAAGGCCTTTGACAAAGTACCCCACGGGCGGCTTTTAGTCAAGGTAGAGGCTATTGGAGTAAGAGGTCGCGTCCTGCAATAGATCAAATCGTGGCTGAGCGGCAGAAGACAGAGAGTGGTGATCAATGGAGTAGCATCTAGTTGGGGCTCCGTAACCAGCGGGGTTCCACAGGGATCTGTCCTTGGTCCACTGCTCTTTATCATCTACATCAACGATCTAGAGGTGGGGCTCGTCAGTAGAATTTCAAAATTCGCTGACGACACGAAGATTGGCATCAACGCCTCGGATCCAGCTGCCGTCAGAGAACTCCAGGGAGACCTGTTGAGAATTGGAGACTGGTCGGATTCGTGGCAGATGCCTTTTAACGTAAATAAGTGTAGAGTGCTCCATGCTGGTGCTCGGAACCTTGAAGCCAACTACACTTTGCTCGGGGCCCCTATCATGCCTACTGATGAACAAAGAGATCTCGGTATTCTGATCACCCGGGATCTGAAGTTCTCCAGACAGTGTTTGGATGCTGAAAGGAAAGCAAACAAGATCCTTGGATATATAAAGAGACAATTTACATACCGAAATAGGGAGACTGTACTCACCCTCTATAACTCCCTAGTAAGACCAATATTAGAGTATGCGGTCCAGTTCTGGTCGCCGACACTGCGCTCAGATGTCAAGCGACTGGAACAAGTACAGGCTCGGGCCTCAAAACTTGTGCCAGAAATCCGCTTTAAGGGCTACGCTCGAAGATTGGGAGATCTAGGTCTTTTTACTCTAGAGCAGCGGCGTATGAGGGGTCACCTCATAGAGAGTTTTAAGATCCTTAGGGGATTCTCTGAGGTTGACCCCCATGACTACTTCGTTTTGTGCCAAAACGCCACCCGTAACCATGGGTGGAAGGTTGTTCCACCTCGGTTCGGCACTACCCAACTGGAGAATTTCATGCTGGTGAAAGTCTGCAACCTCTGGAACAGACTTCCAGCTGAAATTGTCAACAGTCCATCAGTTGACTCTTTTAAAAGACGCCTAGACGGGATTCTCCCTGGGCTTGATTACTGAGCTCAGGGTTTATCATGACCTCTTGTTTTGGCCTTTTCTGAGCAGGAGCAGATGTGTGACTGGTGGCGGTTGTTTTCTGTGCACCCCCCAGACTTCAACTTTGCCCCTAGTGTCTACCTAGTGTAGAAAACACATTCTGCTCTTCTATATTTAAAGAGAAACCCTGGCGCCTTTACGTGGCGAGAGAGATCAGGTCACACCCTGCGTCCTGTCACCGTCTCAGGGACTGGTGGGTTTGACTGACCAAGTCCAGGTTAAAACTTGTAGTAGCCTATGATTGCACCCAAACTGTCTTCCTACGCCTGCTGGAGGTTCTTCCTTCGTCAGGTTTGGGAGTGCGGTTTGAAGTGCATGGGCTCCAAGTGAGGATTGATGGAGAGAGATTTACCATGCTCCGTTAGTATCCCTACGTTGAGCAGCGCAGCTAGCTGTGCACAGGAGCCTTCCTTGGATGAGCATATTGTGCTTTTTGAAGGTCCCTTTATCCTTGTGACTCCTTGTGACACACGGTCCCAAAGACGAACCTTCACGTTACATATGCATCTTCGTAGGACAGCTGTATTAATTATCTTATGCATCTCCGTAGGACAATTGTATTATCCTATGCATCTCTATAGGACAACTGTCTTATCCTATGCATCTCTGTATGACAATTGTATTATCCTATTGTATTACTGTCTTATCCAATCATCTCTCTAGGACAACTGTCTTATCCAATGCATCTATGTAGGACAATTGTCTTATCCAATGCATCTCTGTAGGACAACTGTCTTATCCGATGCATCTTTGTAGGACAACTGTTTTATCCTATGCATATCTGTAGGACAATTGTATTATCCTATGCTTCTCTCTAGGACAACTGTCTTATCTAATGCATCTCTGTAGGACAACTGTCTTATCCAATCATCTCTCTAGAACAACTGTATTATCTAAAACATCTCTCTAGGACAACTGTCTTATCCAATCATCTCTCTAGGACAACTGTATTATCAAATGCATCTCTCTAGGACAACTGTATTATCGAATGCATCTCTCTAGAACAATTGAATTATCCAATCATCTCTCTAGAACAACTGTATTATCTAATACATCTCTCTAGGACAACTGTATTATTCAATGCATCTCTCTAGGACAACAGTATTATCCAATGCATCTCTCTAGGACAACTGTCTTATCCTATGCATCTCTGTAGGACAACTGTATTATCTAATGCATCTCTCTAGGACAACTGTATTATCAAATGCATCTCCCTAGGACAACTGTCTTATCTAATGCATCTCTCTAGGACAACTGTATTATCTAATGCATCTCTCTAGGACAACTGTATTATCAAATGCATCTCCCAAGGACAACTGTATTAACCAATGCATCTCTCTAGGACAACTGTATTATCAAATGCATCTCCCAAGGACAACTGTATTATCTAATGCATCTCTCTAGGACAACTGTATTATCAAATGCATCTCCCAAGGACAACTGTATTATCTAATGCATCTCCCTAGGACAACTGTCTTATCTAATGCATCTCTGTAGGGCAACTGTCTTATCCAATCATCTCTCTAGGACAACTGTCTTATCTAATGCATCTCTGTAGGACAACTGTCTTATCCAATCATCTCTCTAGGACAACTGTATTATCTAATGCATCTCTCTAAGACAACTGTATTATCTAATGCATCTCTCTAGGACAACTGTATTATCAAATGCATCTCCCTAGGACAACTCTCTTATCTAATGCATCTCTGTAGGACAACTGTCTTATCCAATCATCTCTCTAGGACAACTGTATTATCTAATGCATCTCTCTAGGACAACTGTATTATCCAATGCATCTCTCTAGGACAACTGTATTGTCCAATGCATCTCTCTAGGACAACTGTATTGTCCAATTAATCTTTGTAGGCCAATTGTATTATCCTATGCATCTCTCTAGGACAACTGTATTGTCCAATTAATCTTTGTAGGCCAATTGTATTATCCTATGCATCTCTATAGGACAACTGTCTTATCCTATGCATCTCTGTATGACAATTGTATTATCCTATTGTATTACTGTCTTATCCAATCTTCTCTCTAGGACAACTGTCTTATCCAATGCATCTATGTACGACAATTGTCTTATCCAATGCATCTCTGTAGGACAACTGTCTTATCCTATGCATATCTGTAGGACAACTGTATTATCTAATGCATCTCTCTAGGACAACTGTATCATACAATGCATCTTTTTAGGACAACTGTCTTATCCAATTCATCTCTGTAGGACAACTATATTATCCAATGCATCTGTTTAGGACAACTGTATTATCCAATTCATCTCACTAGGACAATTGTATTAACCAATGCATCTCTGTAGGACAACTGTATTATCAAATCCATCTCTCTAGGACAACTGTCTTATACAATGTATCTCTCTAGGACAACTGTATTGTCCAATTCAACTCTGTAGGCCAATTGTATTATCCAATGCATCTCTCTAGGACAACTGTATTGTCCAATTCATCTCTGTAGGACAACTGTCTTATTTAATGCATCTCTCTTGGACAACTGTATTGTCCAATTCATCTCTGTAGGACAACTGTATTATCCAATGCATTACTGTAGGACAACTGCATTGTCCAATTCATCTCTGTAGGCCAATTGTATTATCCAATGCGTCTCTCTCAGACAACTGTATTATCCATGCATATATGTAGGACAACTGTCTTATCCAATGCATCTTAGTAGGACAACTGTATTATCTTATGCATCTTTCTAGGACAACTGTCTTTATCCTATGCTGCCCTCAGGCTCATTCTAGGCGCCTAAGTCATTTAAATGCTTCCCAAGAGATTCAGTTCTACATCCCTGTACTTTAATCTCTTGATATATCATCTTATTCTCTTGATATATAATCTTATTATTTTGATATATCATCTCAATCTCTTGATATATCATCTTATTCTCTTGATATATCATCTTATTATTTTGATATATCATCTTAATCTATTGATATATCATCTTATTCTCTTGATATATCATCTTATTATTTTGATATATCATCTTATTCTCTTGATATATCATCTTATTCTCTTGATATATCATCTTAATCTAAGGATAAAAAGGAACATCAGTACTGGAATGTACATTTCTTTAAAAAACAGGACGTTTCGATAGTCTAGCTATCATTATCAACTAATATAAAATCTGTAATGGAACATAAAAAATAAAAAACATACACTAATATTTATTGAACATTAAAAAACCTAACTAAAAATTAATTAAAAGTTAAAGGATAAGAACTGTCACTATTGTTTAAAATTGGTTGGCGTTTAAAAATGTGAAGTGATTCTAAAATTCTCAACTCATTAAAATTGTTTGCACTACCTAAAATTTTAAAATGATCAAATTTGATTGGAGAGTCGCAAGTACTCTCCGTGTGAATTCTAATTGATGAATGAGGTGGATTGCAAATTGGTCTATTAGTTCGAAAACTCCTCCCAGCATGCTCCGCAATCCTCATGTAGAGTGGCCGCGACGTCATGCCAACGTACTCTGACGTGCACTGCACGCAACTAAAGGAATAAACGATTGACGAGAGCATGCCGAGAGGAAGTTTATCTTTGTAATTAAAAAAAGAGCCTATTGTAAATGAATTGGTAAAAACAAATCTAAAAGTTACATCATTAAAATATTTAGTAAAAAGAATGGAAAGATCTTGTTTTAATTTGACAGAGTGGTAGCCTAGATATGGTAGGGATGCATATAAAATGTTTTCAGCGGGTGGTACAGTATAAGTGCTATTAAAATTCCTATCTAAAAACTGCATAAGGATTTTATTAAAAAGTGAAGTACAAAAGCCATTGTTATTAAAAAAAGAGCGTAAAAAAGAAATCTCCCGCTTAAAAAATGAAAAATTGCTACTAATTTTGCATGCCCTGAAGATTAAAGTTTTGATGCTATTGTATTTAAAAGAAGTGGAACAAAAACTATAAAAACTAGAGCCTAAACCTGTAAAACTAATTTTTCTAAAAACGGAACTATGGAACTTGTTATCCTGCCTATGAATATTACAATCTAAAAATGATAAAATATTATTTTGCTCAAGTTCAAAGGTAAAATTTATACTGCTATGCTTGCTATTGAGGTAAGTTAAAAATAGGGGAACGTGAGATTTGTCTTTAAAAAGGAGGAAAGTGTCATCAATATATCTTTTGTAAAACAAGGGTTTAAAATTAGAGGGGCAATCTGCAAGCCAATTTTGTTCATGATGGCACATAAAAATATTTGCGAAAGTAGGACCTAATGGGAGTCCCATACCTAAACCTTCAAGTTGTTTAAAATATTTGTTATTGAATAAAAAGAAACTATTTAAAACTGAAAGCTCTAAAAATGTTCAGATTTTATATTAGTTGATAATGATAGCTAGACTATCGAAACGTCCTGTTTTTTAAAGAAATGTACATTCCATTACTGGTGTTCCTTTTTATCCTTAGACTTAGAAGCACAATTCCTGCTAATTTTTTAGACATCTTAATCTATTGATATATCATCTTATTCTCTTGATATATCATCTCATTCTCTTGATATATCATCTTATTATTTTGATATATCATCTTATTCTCTTGATATATCATCTTATTCTCTTGATATATCATCTTATTATTTTGATATATCATCTTATTTTCTTGATATATCATCTTATTCTCTTGATATATCATCTTATTCTCTTGATATATCATCTTATTCTCTTGATATATCATCTTATTCTCTTGATATATCATCTTAATCTATTGATATATCATCTTAATCTATTGATATATCATCTTATTCTCTTGATATATCATCTTATTCTCTTGATATATCATCTTATTCTCTTGATATATCATCTTATTATTTTGATATATCATCTTATTCTCTTGATATATCATCTTAATCTATTGACATATCATCTTATTCTCTTGATATATCATCTTATTCTCTTGATATATCATCTTATTCTCTTGATATATCATCTTATTATTTTGATATATCATCTTATTCTCTTGATATATCATCTTATTCTCTTGATATATCATCTTAATCTATTGACATATCATCTTATTCTCTTGATATATCATCTTATTCTCTTGATATATCATTTTTACATTTACATTTCTACATTTTTTACATGGAAAATACTTGAAATTTTGCATGTGGCTATATATCATTGATATACCTATAATTGGTGAAAATTTCAAGTCAACAGCACCATTAGATCACAAAATCTGAAAATACAGCAGCGTGTGCATTTGTCAGAAAATCCGCCATTTTGAAAATGGCGCATATATCATTTTCCCCATTTGATATGGATGGGAATTTTTTTTCTGGTCATCTACATACCAAACGGAGCAAGTGTGCCAAATTTAAGCTCTATAACATTTTTTTTCCACGTTTGGGTGTTTTTTGACTTCAACAGCTGGACTACAATGCTCATTACTCAGTAGGTAAGTATACGTCTAGCTAACAAACGGTGGGCTCATTTTTAGGTATTATATTTATGAAGAAACCAAAATCAAAACGCTGGGTCGACATGATTATCTGTGGTAGCCGAGTAGTCGACCTAGTGCATGGAGCTTACTTTCACTATCCCCTCTTCTACGAGGCCTTCTTCTTTCCTTTTAGTCTCTTGAAACGCCTTTCTAGCGACTAGAAACGTAAAACAATATATATAATAATAATAAACATGCTGAAATACAGGTTTCAACATGTCCGGACATGCATAGCGTAGAAACCTATGCATGTCCGGTAACTGGGTAGAAACCTAGGCCTGTACAGTAACTGGATAGAAACCTAGGCCTGTAGAGTAACTGGGTAGAAAACTATGCCTGTCCGGTAACTGGGTAGAAACCTATGCCAGTCCGGTAACTGGGTAGAAACCTATGCATGTCCGGCAACTGGGTAGAAGCCCATGCATGTCCAGTAACTAGGAAGAAACTAGGCCTGTCCGGTAACTGGGTAGAAATTTATGCCTCTCCGGTAACTGGGTAGAAACCAATGCATGTCCTGGGTAGAAACCTAGGCCTGCCCGGTAACTGGGTTGAAACCTATGCCTATCCGGTAACTGGGTATAAACCTATGCATGTCCGGTAACTGGGTAGACACTTATGTATGTCCGGTAACTGGGTAGAAGCTTAGGTGTGTCCGGTAACTGGGTAGAAACCTAGGCCTGTCCGGTAACTGGGTAGAAACCTATGCATGTCCGGTAACTGGGTATAAACCTATGCATGTCCGGTAACTGGGTAGACACTTATGTATGCCCGGTAACTGGGTGGAAACCTAGGCCTGTCTGGTAACTGGGTAGAAACCTTAGCGTATCATGTTTACACGGGTCTCATTATACCCGTTGAAATTTAAATTGAGCCTAATGGCCTTAATTAAAATTAAAATTGATTCTATTTTATCTGCTGTAATACTAAACTATTTTTATCTGTGATTTTGTTAATATACATTATACACTTCTCATATTTTTTTATACTCCATACCCAGTAAGGTATATTGCACAAAAAAAGGTGAAAGGATGTAAGGGAGAGCTATGTCCATTGGGCCCCAACTGTTGTAATTTGGATTTTAGCCTATGTATGGTCGTTAAGGAATTATTTCAGGAGGCTTGTCCCAATCTGTTAAATAGTGTAATAAAATCGTGTGTAGCGCTCCAAGTGGAACGCGGTTAACCGTTCACTTCAATCCAGGACATCACACTACGTGGCTGAGAGGTGCTCCTCCGAAGTGATAATGACTTTAGGTGAGTTTACTGTTATTCAAATTTATTTACATGAAAATGTTTTTATTTGTGATTATCCAGTTATATTTATTTATCTAATACTATGAACTGCAGTTCCCTACCTATTTCATGTGTTATAATGTATTTTACTTAATTGTTGAATACCTATTAGGTAGTACCTAGTTGGCGTGTTGTTTATATATGTTTGTTAAACAATATCTATAAATAATATCTTAAACAATATAAACAATATCTATAGCTATTAAATGAAACAATCCTTCATTTTGCAATTTTAACTTTAATTATTAAAACCCTATTAACACTGAAGCAATCACTCCAAAACGATCATTATTTCCATTAAAAATCAGCGAAAATGGATATAGATCAGATACCTATCAAACAATTAGATGAATGGTGAAGTCAATTTACACTTTTTTTTGAAAGAACAGAAGTATTCTATAAAACTATAACTAGCTCACTAAATTATTATGGTCCGATACCAATTGACTTACAGTAGTTACCTAGCTAGTTATATATTTATATGAGACATTGTTTTTCTGCAATATTATTTTAGACTCAATAGTTACGAAACGTGTTTTGATTAATTACTGAGCCATTATTAATAAATACACTAACTATGCGATTTAAGAAGGAAGTTAAAACGTGACGGTATGTTCTTTGATCTCTTTTGACTAATTATTGATAATTTGTGTGAATAAGGGTTTAAGAAATAATTCAGAAGTTCAGTTGCGGAAAGTTCCATAGTTCATTATTGTGTGTGCTGTCCCAAGAATATTAAGGAAGTTGTGTGTCCTGGCGAGTATTCGTGACACTTTGTGTAAAAATGTTCCGTATCTTCCATATTTTATTTTCATTATTGCGCTGTTTAAACTAGATGACCCGAACCAACATATAACGTATATATTACAATTTTTACGGATGTTCTATTCACCAATTAATAATTTGTGCGAGTAAGGGCTTATGAAATAATTAGGATGTCGAGTTGTGGAAAGTTCCATAGTTCATTATTGTGTATGCTGTCCCAAGATTATTGAGGAAGTTGTGTGTCCTGGCGAGTATTCGTAACACTTTGTGTAAAAATGCTTCCTATCTTACACATTTTATTTTTACTATATATTAAGCTGTTTTTCATTATTCTATTTTGTCTATAACAAAATATTTTACATAGTCCTACATATTTGTTAAGGTAAGGTTCTTACAAAATTTAATGTTGAACTTTGTGTACTAGATGTTTTTTTAATGAAAAGTGATTCAATAATTTAAACCATTAACTTCGTGTTGATAATACAAATATTTAAAATAAGTAAATGGAAATACATACCCGACGTTATGTGATATTATGTCTACTATATGTTGCTATATTTAAATATATTTTCTTTCCATTCGTAAAACACCTTCATACATTCGATGTCTATTCTTTATTGTTCCATTAATTTGAATTTTATGCTATCAAATATAATTTAAAAAAATCTATGATGCCAAAAAAATTAATCACGATTTGCAAACATCCATAAATGTAGAATTTCCATTTATTCGACAAGCATAATTTCTTCGGGTAAATTGACAAGAGATTATGAAATGAACATGTGATCTTCATTGGAAAATCAATAATTAGAAACCTTATTTGCATTGTCATTCCCTTAAATTAGAAAAAAAACCATCAGGGTTTATATATTCACCTAGCTATAAATAAACCTTATACACTCATTTGCAGATATTTGGACTGTCAAATTTGAGGACGGTATTATATATGAAGCTACAGATGCTCGCATTAAAGGTACAAGACCCTTAAACCGGGGAGACGCTGTAACTGCAAGATATAATGATGGACAGTGGTACCCAGCCACAGTGGAAAGGATACCAGGTAGGTTTTTTTCTAAATAACACGTTACACACAGTTTATTTCAAAATATATTCGGCTCCTTTAATTCGTATCTGTTGTGTTACTAAGAAACAACAGTATATGTACTATGAATTAAGAGTGTTAAGTTTTCAATTATTCAATTGTTTTCCAGATTGTCAAGATGGTCCAAGGCAACGCTTGAGTAAAAAATGCATTCGTCGAAGCTGTGTTTCTTCATCATCAAAAAATATCAAACCTGAAATCAACATGGGCTCAATTGGTAAGTATATTTACCGAAGAGTACCAGTGATGGCTTCATATAGTTGTTTATAATAATAAATTTATTCATAATATTTTTCAAATCGACCAACAGTTACTGAAAATGCAGCTGCGAATTGTGAATCAACAACGAATTCCCATGCCAATTCTATAGTTGACACATCTCTGGAATCAAAAGGTGTAAATGCTTCCGAAGTATCAACCGTCACTATAGACAACAGCTCCATTATTCCTACAGTGCAATCTGAATCTACTACGAGTTTCCTTGCTAATTCTCTAGTTGACACAGTTCCGGAAAAAAAGAATGTAAATGCTCCCAAAGAATTAACCATCACTACAAACAACAATACGAGTTTCTTTGTTAATTCTTCGTTTGAAACAGTTGCAGAATTACAAGGTTTAAATACTATTGAAGGATCAACCACCACTACAAATAACTGCTTCGCTACTGCTCCTAATATGGCAACTGATTCCTTCTCAACACTCGATGCAGTTTCTAATTTGGCGTTTCACTCGACATGTCATGGTGAGTCATTTACGGGATTATTTCAGAGTCCGATAATATAGTATAAATTTATAATTAATAATCAACCGTTTTCAAAAGGAAGGATTTAAAATATTGCGAGGTATAAGGAATGCTAACCTTAACATTTAATAACATTTTCTGTTTTTAACTCTCAACATATTCTCTTTCATTCTCAACATCCATCATAACTCTCAACATTTAACAACAATCCTGTCATTCAGGATTAATCTAACCACGTATTAAAACTCCCAACATATTAATTTAATATTTTCGACATTCATTTGTATTTTCCAAAATTCACCATATTCGTGGTACCCTCCCATTCACTTAATATATATATATATATAGTTCATTTAATGAATGAATCACTTTAAAGTTTTGTAAATTTGTTCATTTAGAGTAAGACATTATTCTAGTGTCCCCATCGATTGTTCCCCAAATTCAAATATTTCCATAATGGCGGATGTGACAATGTTTCGTAGAATCATATACCATCACGTTAAACATTCATGTTAATTTTGATAGTAATAAATTTTGGGTAATTGTGAATTGGTAGATATTGCAATTCTAAGAGTTGAAGGATATAGTGAATGGTGATGTTTCGGAGTTAATATGAATGTTGAGAGTTATCATTTATGTTGAGAAAGTTTATTGATGTTGAAAGTGCTGATAAGTTGAGATCGATGATAAATTTTGAAATAATTTTTAAATGATGAATAACGGTTGGAATGATTTTGGAAGCTGAGATGAATGATATTGTTGAGAGTGATCATATTGTTGAGAGTGAACTTTTTACGTGATAATACATTTATTGTTTGCTTAGAAGTATTATAGATTCCTTGTTTAATTTATATGAATTTTTTTTCAGATTTAATCGCATCGCATGATGGAATTCGATACAATGGGAATGAGAAATTGTCATCTGAATAGATGATGGAAGAAAATTGTACACGTAATTAGCAGCCATCATCCACTCATTCGTCCATTTCTTTACCTAACTTAGCAAGTTTTCCAGTGCTGGATTCTGATATGATTTCAGAAGCATTTAACTCATCCTTACTAGCTGGATGTGAAGAACATCATATCGAAGAAGTTCAGATGAATTTTATAATTGACAACAAAAGTGAATCATACAATGCAAATAGTTCAACGACATGGACTTCAACTAGCGATATCAGAGAACATCAAGCACATATCGAAGATCAACAAGCAGCAACATGCAGCAACATTGCATCTCACACATCACCGATTTCCGGTACACATCATCTGCGCAATAATCACTCAAATACAGAATTGAGAGAACCTGTAGAACTTGCCCCTCAAAATAGCATGCAGGTATCAGGAGTGGAAACGAGAGTAGGTATCAAGTATGGCAAAAAAAATTGTTGTCTGTACTGTGAAAAGTTGGTTTCAAAGTTGCCGAGACATTGTGAATCTCACCATATTGAAAAATTTGATGTACGCGAATGGATGACTTTTCCTAAAAAATCTGCAAAACGTCGCCGAATACAAGAAAAAGTGCGAAGACAGGGCAATTTTAATTATAATAAATTAGTATTGGCAACCGGATGTGGGGAAATAATCCCTCTGACAAGGCAGAATTCTGCGTCAAGTAAAGATTCAAGTCATTACGCTGCTTGTCACCATTGTAAAGGATTTCTACTAAAATCATATCTGGCTAATCACTATCCAAAATGCCTTTTCAACGATAGTAATGAAAAGAAACCCTCTACTGTCATTATCGACCACAGTGATGCATTAGCAAATTCAGCCACTTCTGAATATTTCAAAAAACAAATTGTTGAAGGATTCTTGTCTGACCATATTACTGAAATAATTATAAATGATCCAACAATAATGAAATTTGGAGAAAAGCTTCATTCAAAGAGAAAGGAGAGACATAATGCCAACTACATCCGTCAAAGAATGCGCCAAACAGCGCGGTTACTTATAACAGTTAAAACGATTGATGAGGAAATCAATTCTCTTGAAGAATTACTCTATCCAATAAACTATGAGACAGTTGAGGCAGCAGTCAAACGAGTGTGCGGTCTCAATGAAGTGAATGGCAGATTTGCAACAGCTGGACTACCACTAAAGATTGGACATAACCTAAGAGCATGTGCAAAAATTGTCAGATCCCAGTCAATTATAATGGGGGACGATGATTTAAAGCAGAAAATGACTAACTTCATGGAACTGCTAGATGAAAATTATATGATAATGTCCTCTCTGGCTCTCTCAACATTGTCTGAAGGAAAATTCAACAAACCAATATACCTACCAGTTACCAAAGATGTTAAAAAATTCAACCTGTATTTGAACGACAAGATGGACAACATACTAAACTCTTCTGATGCAACAGAATATAAAACATTAGCTGAACTTGTTTTATGTTCAATTATAATGTTCAACAGACGGAGAGCTGGGGAGTTGGAGAGAATGACTATTGAGAATTACAAGAAAGGTTTAAATGCTCAAGTCTCATGTTCAGACATAATAGAAGAACTCGGTATGGTGGGAAAGATATTATACAAAACGCTAACAAGGATAGAAATTAGAGGAAAAAGAGGTAGAAGGGTACCTGTGCTGTTGAGACCCAGACATTTGAGAGCTATTAATTTCCTGCTTGAAAAAAGACAAAGCAATGAACCCGAGGAATATTTATTTGCCCGCCTAAAAGAAGGCGCAAAAACTCCAATAAGTGCCACTGCTGCTATTAGAAATCACACAGCAAAAGCAAATCTAGAAGCTCCAACACAAATAAGGTCTACCCTTCTTAGGAAACATATTGCAACTGTCAGCCAGTTAATTAACTTAAACCAATCAGAATTGCAGCAGTTAGCTACTTTTATGGGCCATGATCTTAATGTTCACATGGACTATTACCGTCTACCTGATGATATTGAACAAATTACTAAAGTAGGATGTCTGCTAATTGCAGCTGAGGAGGGAAAATTCAAGAGAGGTGACTCAATAAATGTAGGGGATATCAATATCAATGAACTAGCCGCACTTGGTGAAAATAGAACCAATGGCGATAAAAGTGACAACGAATCTGCTGATAACGCAAATCAAGAGGTTCTAAGACTGAATGAAATGGGGCATGGTGACAGTGTGGATGATGACGCGATGGATGGTGGAACAGTGAAGAAAAAAACGAAACCTAATGGCAGAATTCGTAAGTTTGAGCCTTGGAAAATAATAGAGAAGGAGTTGGTACTTGATTATTTCAATGTCCAAATAACTGAAGGCAAGCTGCCAGGAAAAGATGATTGTGAACGCTTTTTAGCTGAATATCCTGATGTGAAAAGAAAATGGACAAATATCAAAGACTTTGTAAGAAATCAAACTCTACGTAAGAAAAAGAAGAAATAAATGAAAAACCATATTAATATCAAACTTCAAAGCAAAAAAGTACTTGAGTAATTATACAGTTGCAGTACGACATTGAGTCTCATACCTTCATTCAAACAGCATGAGTTTGAATGACAAACATTGTCAATTGCATTTTTCATTTCGTCTCCTTTACATTTTGAATAGTGAGGAATGTTACCATTTGCAGTTTATTGGAATTTACCTCACGGATAATTGATTTTTTTTCTTTGTTTCATATAAAATGGATAATATTCAGTACTATTATTGAGTAATTAATATATTTTTCTTTAATTAATTTTGTTTGATATTTTCATTTCTGACAAGTAAACTTTGTCAATGGTTATATAGTTAAAAAACAATATTTTATGTCTATTGCATTTTTCATATTTTCGTCTCATTTACATTTTAAATAGTAAGGAATGTTTCCATTTGCAGTTTATAGGAATTTAGTTCGGATAATTATTGATTCAGTACTATTAATGAGTAATTAATATATTTTTCTGTAATTAATTTTGTTTGATATTTTCATTTCTGACATAAAAGCATAAGCAAGCGTTAAAAATCTTTTATTAATCAACTCTAAATTATATTAACCAAACAATGTACATTTTTAAATAATGGCTACAATCACTTGGTCCAATATAAATAGATTAAAATACTTTTCAATCAAGCGTGACTTACTTAATATACAATGGACCTATAAGTCGTTCAATACCCAATCTAACCAGTACTACAAAATGTGAGGAGCGTGAAACCAATACTGACTTCTGTTGAATTTCGTATATAACTACTTATCACTACGAACATGTGGATACAAATTTGAATTAAATTATCAAATCAACCTTTTTCATAATTCGTTCATTTGTAGTAAATTAATTTGTTTAAGAAACAAAAAGTTTAAAAAAGATTTTTAAACAATGAAGTGCATTTTACACTCATGAACTGAAGAGATTGCCATGCATCATTTTAACACACTTGTCCCAAAATCAATGAAGTATAGTGTATCTTTTACACACATGTACTAAAGAGATTGCCATGCATCATCTTAACACACTTGTCCCAAAATCAATGAAGTATAGTGTATCTTTTACACACATGTACTAAAGAGATTGCCATGCATCATCTTAACACACTTGTCCCAAAATCAATGAAGTATAGTGTATCTTTTACACACATGTACTAAAGAGATTGCCATGCATCATCTTAACACACTTGTCCCAAAATCAATGAAGTATAGTGTATCTTTTACACACATGTACTGAAGAGATTGCCATGCATCATCTTAACACACTTGTCCCAAAATCAATGAAGTATAGTGTATCTTTTACACACATGTACTAAAGAGATTGCCATGCATCATCTTAACACACTTGTCCCAAAATCAATGAAGTATAGTGTATCTTTTACACACATGTACTGAAGAGATTGCCATGCATCATCTTAACACACTTGTCCCAAAATCAATGGAAGATGAACTCGACTGTCCCAAATAGTTCAAAAAGTATCACTGTCCCAAATGAGCAAGAGAACGCGTATGGGTGTGTGTGTTACTTGGAGCAATATTACTCATAAACGGTTAGACCTAGAGACTTGAAAATTTACAACTTTTTAGAAAGTGGTGTCGAATTTGACGTGTTAAAAGGATTTTTCGAAATTCAAACGTTTATTGAATTACTTACACTTGAATTCGACATACTTTCCAGGATATTTTTCTGGAAACCTATGGCCTATGGTCCTACAGAACGCTATTGATTTGTTTTACTAAATTCGAACCTGTTTTTGAATTTTTCGAATTTTAATTTATTATGGAATACATAGGGATTTAATTCAAATCGCTAAATATACATACATGGTAACATACAAAACTAGGATATGTGCACTCGGTAGAGCGCATACCTTCGCCGCAGTTTTGACCCGATCTGTCCCAAAATTTAATTTACTGCTAACTGGATAATAAACAATCGTGTAATTTAGTTCAATACTTTTTGAGGTTTTGAGTTATAAATGACCTTGACATTCAAATGGATCGTTCCCAAAATTCTAACAGATGGTTCCTGGACATTGACCAATTGTACCATTAAATTTCAGACAATTTGGTTGAATACTCTTTGAGTTATTGAGTTACAAATGGCCTTGACTTTCATCTTTGACCTTTGACCCGATCGCTCCCAAAATCTAACAAAATGGTTCCTGCATTTTGAACAATCGTCCCACCAAGTTTCATGCAATATGGTTCAAAAGTTTTTGAATTATAAATAACCATGACCTTGACCTTTGATCGGGTCACTCCCAAAAATCTAGCAGCAGGTCACTGGACATGGACCAATCGTTTCACCAAATTTCAGGCCATTTGGTTGAACACTTTTTCAGTTAAGCGAATAACAAGAAGATAAATAAAAAAATAAATAAAAGCGATGGCTAAAATATGACCTTCCCGCATTCTGCAAAGGTAATAAATGAAGAAAAACAAAATTTGCATAAATCTAATCGCAAAAAAAAAAAATAGAAAATGAAAAATATTATTCTACACTGGTTAACATTTTATCTCACGAAAATAAATGACATATTTTGCACGGTTGAAAATATAATTATTAATTTTAATATCAATATTTACGGGTGTGAATGTTAATAAATTTTCAAAATAAATGATATTTAGAATATATTTAGTCAAATAATAACGAATTTCAGTATTTTACATTATTTTATTAATAAATTTAAATGAATGGAATATCAGCTGTTATATGGGGATTCTATTTCTTCTATTTCAATCATTGAACTGATCGATGTAGGTACATATTTTACTATTCATAATTTGATTATTGAAATAATGTTTAATTTTCTTTCAATTTGAAGTTATTTATATACTATCTTATATAATAATCAATATGATTTATACGATATCATTCTACAAATTGATGACGTCACGGGACAAAAAATTACTATTCACTGGTACCTAATTAATGTGAAATATAATGGAAAATAGGATGTGTATTACTAAAAACAATAAGTAATGTCTTTAAATATTAAATAATATATAAATGTATGCACGTTACCGTATATTTTGCACGGGTATCAACTAGTCACTATAATATTTATTATTTATTATGTTTTTATAAATGGTGTGCCGGCTTCCGAATCCCCATGCCAGGTCATTAAACAATCATGAAGTGTGCAGTACATCACACTAGATGACGTGCACTCGTAGAGCGCATTCCTTCGCCACCACATGTATCCTTAATCATCCAATAATTTGTCTTGAGTTATAAATGACCTTGACCTTGACCTGTTCTCTCCCATAATCTAATCAATTAATTCCTGGGTAATACCTTTCGTCCCACCAAATTTGGGTAATTTGGTTGAATACTTTTTGAGTTATAGATAACCTTGATCTTCAAATTTGACCTGATCTTTCCAAAAATCTAATAAACTGATTCCTGGACAAGGACCAATCGTCCCACAAAATTCCAAGTAATTTGATCGAAAACTTCTAGAGTTATGCGAATAACTAGATGATAAATAAATAACAAAATAAATGCCGCCTAAAATATAACCTTCCGCAAACTGTCAAGGTAACTAGAGTAAAAAAAAAACATTTTATTATGTTGGAAGTTTCAAACTAATCATTTATTTCTTATCATCTTTGTTGAATTTTTCAATGTAATCTTCATACATATATTTTTCATGTTAAATGTATATATTATCATTTATAATAGATTAATATCATCATTTATATTAAGTAGCCGTTATGTAGTTTGTTGTATCCGGTCAAATCTCATGTTAAATAAATGTCAAAACATGTCAAAATTACTAATGTTACGTTTCATTTTACAACGGTTAATGATGGTATCCGCTTTTAATAAATAAACTACACATTTTAGTATCCATAATTTCAATTTTTTCTATTATTGTTCTTTAATAAAATCATATATAACGAGATTGAAAGTTCCAAGAACCATAAAGTGTGAATTAATACAAACTAGCGGGTACGACAAACTACATAATGATCATTTAACGCAGAGAGTTGCAAAATGATTTTCATTTATATATAAATATATGAAGATTACTTTGAAAAACTCATCAAAGATAAAAATGAAGTGTATTTATCAGGTAGTGAAATCTGCCGAAGCTCTCACGAGAATACCTATTGAAGATGAATAGTAGAAGAATGTGGTGTTAAATTAATCCTCAGGAAGGTCGGTTTGCTTTACCACAGCCTGTCTATAACATTCTGGTTACTGGAAATGGGATATACAATTCTTTGTTATCCACAAACAACAGAAAGTAATTAATAAATCGATATGTTGTCTGGTCAGTTAATAGTACTATCACGGAAAAATGTCACTGAGAATTTCAATGTATTAAATAACAATCTTCTCGATGCTGAGAATTAAACAGTTTACAACATTAAAATTTTATCAAAGATCTGTAGGCGAAAACTACTCCAAAAGTCTTATTTTAAAGTTGTAAATTATAATATTTGAAAAGTATTAATACAGATTGAATTCAAAGATGTTTGGAGTGATATTTTACGGGTATTTCTCTTTAGAATATAAATAAAATTAGCTTTATAAATTCACCTATATTGTAGTGAACTTCAATGTTGAATATGACTGATTCTATATGCTACATAATTATAGAATATGTACTAAGTATTTTTCATATAATATCAAATGAACAGAGATAGTGTTTAACAGGCACATGACATTCTACTCATTTATTATATGTATGATTCGTTTTGATAATGAATACTATTATATAATAACCAATATAAAAATAGATAACAAATTTTATAACTTCAACAATTCTTTACAATATTTAATTACCATTATAATTCGTGTCCAATAACGTTAATGCTGAACAGGAAATACTAAATCAGGTTTAAGGCTTACTCTTAGGCTGCGCGCAGACCAAAAGCGTTTTCGCGTGAAGCGGGCAGGAAAGCTTGCGGGCATGAACCGTGCTACATGTTATTCCTATTGAACTGCGCACACACGAAGCATTAAGAGCGAGCGCGAAAGCTTGCATTAAAGCTTGAAAGCCTCAACTGACTCCCAGGATGGTTTCACGCTGCGCGAGAAGCAAGCAGTTACTTGCCAGATGTCACTTGGGGAGGGTGTGTGTATCTCCGCACCAAATAAAAATGATAACCACTGCAATTATACTTTAACGGTTATATTTTTTTTCGCTTTTATTTTTTTATTAACAGCTTAATTAATTAATATCATATGTTGATAGTTAATACTTAATACCAACAATTTTAGAGACAAGCATGGTTAAAAATAATATTACCTGGGTACCAATCTGATTATATAATATAAATGCGTAATTAGATACCTAGGGACGATATATAATATAAATATTTATCTAGATATTTTATAAAGTCGATTACATACCTAATATAAAATTATACCTTGATATCTAACCTGAATTACACAATATAATACCTAGTACATATCTAGAGAAACGTCTCGGTTATCAGACACTTCTAGTACTCGCAAAGTGGGAGTTTTCGTAGACCATGATAGGTCTATCAAAATTTAAATTTCGTTTATTTCCATTATCTACCTAGATATACGTTTTACGCTCACTTACAAATACTGTTTCCTATAATAAATAGAATACTGCATGTTTTAATATTCACTAGGTACCTACAACCTATGTTAACTACCTAATATAATTAGGAAAAACAACCAAATAATTCATACCTATTTATAAGATAAGTTCTAAGTTATGGGACTGTTACACATTTACGAACAAGTAATACAAAACTAATGTTTGCAATGAGAGGTAAATAATAATTAAAATAGTTATCAAAGATATATTGATTATAATTAATAGTGTCCGAAAATGTGGAACCGTTCGATAATACGGAACTTACCCTAGTCAGTATCTAATACCTAGGTATATAGTATTGTAAATAACTTATCACATTTATTCTTAAATATATATATTTATTTAATTTTACTTACAAAAAATTCAATCAAATAATATAAATACACTACTTAACAATGAATTCAATCATTCATATCGAAAATGATAATAATTATCAAATTTACTCCATATATCACATATATTCTTTCAAATAACAGTTGCGAACACTTCGATTCCTGTGTTCGGGGACAAGAATATATTATATAAGTGAGGGATTGAGTTATTTTGTTTTGAATTAAGTTAAGTTGATTTAAATACAAGTATATGAAAAGTTATAATTAACCTGTTATTAATTAAAAAGTGAAAAAAATATAACCGTTCAAGTATAATCGCAGTGGTTATCATTTTTATTTGGTGCGGAGATACACACACCCTCCCCGAGTGACATTTGGCAGGTAACTGCTTGCTTCTCGCGCTATGAATTCACGCGTTTAGTGTGAGCCCCTCATGTTTTCACGCAAGCAAGCTTGCTTGCAAGCTCGCAATAACGCTTTTAGTTTGCGCGCAGCCTTAGGCATAGTTCAATTGTTCCAAACCGTATTGTACAGCTTAATATCTCACACAAAGACCTTTTTCTTAACAATAGACTTAAGATGGAACCTAGAGATAAATGAATCGAAGCTCCTCCCACTCCCTATATAAGTCGAAAACTCCGACACTCAGCATTCATAATTGTGTGAACCTTCGACACGACAGTTTGTGCTCTGTTAATTACTTGAAAAGACGAAGAACTTGACAATTATAAGGTGAGTTTGAACAATATATTTAGATTATTGCTTATTTTAAACAGTAGGAATATTTCAGCTACATTTTACAGTAGAACCTTCTTATTCATGCTTGTTTTTTTTTAATTTTACCCCAAATTTCATTTAGAAGAGCAACGTGTATTTGAGAAAACCCGGTAATATGAAATGGTAAAATATTAAAATAGAAATATTCCAAATGCTTAGGGACATAAACAAAACATTGTCTCTTATTAGATATTTCTATTCATATAATTGTGTTACATTGAACAAACAGTAATTACTTCTTCACCCGGTTGTCCCCTAAAATGTTTGCGCACAATTTTTCGAGAGAAACTTTTTTCTATCGAACTTCCAAAGTCCAAACTTGGTGTACGCATAGGTCTACTTTTCATCTATCTATACATACGTAAAATAAAATGGCAGTTTACTTCGTATTCTCGTTATCAAAGTGCGCGGAAATGCGCAGTCCATATGCAAAGACTATATAAATATATGGAATGCAACATAATTAATATATATTTAGAAATTAATTAAAATATCAGACCATAGTTCGTAACCTGTCTGTAGAAATTGGTGAATTGTAGTTTTAAATTATATTTTCTGTATAATTCACCTCCTGATATGTAAATTATAAATTTTCTTTGAATATTCGTATTTGATGGAAAAATATCATCATATATTAAAATCAAAAATGATTATTCGCTTTAATTTATATAATACAATTTTCTAAAAACTGTTTGATAGCAAGAAATTTTTCAATATTTGTTTCCTATGATCATAAGTTGCAACTAAATATTGTCTGTGATTCATTATCAGTAAACTAATCCAAAATGTTATTTCAGATTTCAAAAATGCCTAACAAGAGAATTTCAAAGAAGTTTGCCTTCGTCAGCACAAAGTACGACTTCACGCCTCCGAATGAAAACCAGACCATTTGCAAGATGACCAAGTCCCTCGGCAACAACACATTCCAGGTAAGAAAAAACTATAGATTGCATCATATTGTTAGAACTATTTCACTCAGTAACTAGTTTATCCTTCTATAGTAATATTGTAATGCATGAAAAACCAATGATGTAATTATGAATTGTCAATTAATCTACATAGCATTAGATATGCATACTGTCATCAAATTAGGAGGATATTAAAATAATTTCACTTATGGTTTTCTCAATTTTGTATTTTACACTTGTAGACTTAGCCTCAGGAACTGAATGTCTTTGTATGTTCCAGTTATTTATTAATTAAACAACATAGACATACAAAAACTGATAAAAAATTCTGGAGTACAGCTAATTAGTTTATAAATTCGTTTTTAATTAATATATGCCTTTGAACATACGGAAGTTCATTATTCATGGAAGTATATACCCTATTTCATTCACAGTATGTGTCAATCAAAGCCGCATTAGTTAATAAACCAGTCTGTACTTTCAATTTCTGTTCATCTTTATATTGTAATCACTAAAAATCTAACTTGATAAGAATACCCAGTCTAATGTCAGGTTATTCACTTCTTAAATTAACTCTCCAATTTTTCTTCTTAGGTTGTCACACAAAATGGTGAAGAGTTCATCGCTTCCCTAGTCAAAATGTTCCGTAGCAACGTTATGATGATACCCGGCAGCTACGTAATCACCGAACCAATTCCTGATGGCAACAAAGTCAAGGCAGAGATTGTTCGTATATTGCAACGAGTCCAAATAAGAAAGTTAAACAGGGATGGAATTTGGCCGGCATCATTCTCCGATTGTAAATACATCAACAATGGTTACAAAGAAGAATTTAAGGAAGAGGTTGACCAGCATATTCTTCGGACTCGTAAGCCACTGTGTTCAGCGTCCCATTATCTCGGAGGAACTACGTCTGTCACAGCTGCAGATAACCATTACCAACAAAGTGAAGAGCTTGAGGACGAAATGCCTTATATTCCACCCAATCCTAACCTAAAAGGCGTTAGCAGGACTGTATTTCTAAACGAAGATGGCTCATTTTGAACTCGATGGTGACGAAGCTGCGTTGGTGACAGAATCTGTAAGCAGACGTAGAGGTGGAAGAAGAAGAGGCAACCGTAGACTCTAACATTTTTAGCTCAGTCGTTATTGTTATTTCAGTCATTATTATGTTATATTAAAATTAAGATACAATTTGTTCCTAGTTTTCGTCCCCTATGAAACTTTGTCAAATTCTTTTTCTCTCTACAAATTCAACTATTCAAAAATGGTCACTAATCAGTAAAGCTAGAATCTGTTTTTAACAATAAATGTGGAAGTTTTAATTTCAGTTCACAACCCTTTGGTAAAGTTTAATTAGATTCTGAATTAACTCTAAACTTTCTGTTAGAGATGCAACAATATATCTGTATCGGTTATTTCATGCTGTGTCCTGTATCTGCTGTTAAAATTGGCCATTAGAATAACTTGTTCCAAAAATTAGAACAATTCAACTTTATAATAAATTATAAAGCACTAGATATCATTTATAGATATTAATATAACAAATATTTTCAGCTAACTCGAATCTGTCAGTGGTGAAGTGAATGAGAGTTGTGCTCACAACTGTTGTAATTTGGATTATGCATTGTATTTTTCAAGTTTATCATCTTTTTAAACACTTGCAGTATTAGAGAATAGCACAAGGATTATTTTATTAGATATTGACGGATGGGAATATGAATAAATGTTCGAATTAAATGATATTTAAAATATATTCAATTGATTAATAACTTATTTTACATAATTATATTAATTAATTTAAATGAATAAAATATCAGCTGTTACCTTTACATGTTGATTTTAATTCTTCTATTTCAAGCATTGAACTGATCAATATAGCTAATTTTTTAATTTTTTCATAATGTGATTATTTGAATAATGTGTGTGATTTGTAGTCTTTTTATACAGCTATTTGATATAATAATTTATGATGTATACGACAGTATCCTTCACAAATTGATGACGTCACGGACGGAAAATTATTCTTTACTACTGGTACCTAATTCTTATGACATGTAATGGAAAACGGGATGTGTAATATGTATGAACAAACACAATAAGTAAAGTCCTTAAATATTAAAAAATATATATTATATAATACGTTAGATCTGTCTGTGTGACTGTCTGTCGGTCTGTGTGTTACTTGGAGCAATATTAGTCACAAACAGTCAGTAGACCTAGAGACTTGAAAATTTACAACTTTTTAGAATGTCGTGTTGAATTTAACGTGTTAAAATGTTTTTTTCGAAATTCAGGCGGGTTTTCGAATCATTAACATTTGATTTATAATGGGATAGATAGGAATTAGTTCCACATATTTTTCAGGATATTTTAAGAGACTATCCAACAGAACAGGCTGAAATTTTCTGGAAACTTCCGGCCTGTGGTCCTACAGAACGCTATTGATTTGTTTACGACATACATACGGAATAAATGAAAAAATGCAATAATCGAATCGAAAAATATCAATGATATGTAAAAATGGTCAAAAAATTAACTGTGTTAATCGTTTTTTTAAATTTGAATCACTTTTCGAGATATGACGATAGTTAGAAAATTGAAAAATGAAATTATTTCGTTGGTTATCATTTTTTCCCACGAAAATAAATTAGCTATTTTGTACGATTGTAAATATAATAATTAATTTTAATATTGATATTGACGGGTAGGAATATGATTAATGAAATTATATCGAATTTTACATAATTATATTATTTAAATTGAATGAATGGTACCTACAATATATGGGGATTATACATATTTCTTCTATTTCAATCATTGAACTGATCGATGTAAATAACCATTTGAATTTTTCATAATGTGATTATTTATTTGAATAATTTATAATGTTTGTAATTTGTAGTTATCTATAAGGCTATCTTATAAAGGGTGTTCCTAAAAAAAAGATACCCAAATTTCGATGGCTATAATTTAAAAACTAATAAACTTAAAAAAAATTGGTAAATCACATTTTGTTTCTCAACTTTTGTTCTATCTCTGTAGACAATCCAAGATGAATCAATTCAACCTTCACCTATAAGCAGTATTTTTAGTGACCGATACTAAAAACCTGTGTGTGCACTTTCAGAAAAATCCTTTATTTCACAGTTCGAATTGTTAAAGTAGCACTTACAGAAAATTTGCAAATCAATGCTGTAAAAAGTGGTTAGATGTTACTAAATTTACTTTCAACAAAATTGTTTCTTCGGATTTGAAATAACATCCTTACAAGATGTACGAGCGAAACAAACTTCTCGATTCCGATCTTCCTTTGCTGCTGAATTTTGCTCAATGTTATTTGCAAAGAAATGTCCGGTTTGTGGACGATGTTGTGATTGGCGATGATACCGCTTTTCATTTGGATGGCAAAATAATTAGTCATAACGTTCGTACACATGCCTAGAAGAACCAATTTCCTGCTTTCAATTTTGACGTAGGAATTTCATGAGAGTAATTATATCTGTGCTGATGGGACTTAGTGGCAATGGCCGTCTAGTCTGTCCTAATTTAAAAATGAACTTAAAGGAGTTGAATACCTTGATCTATTTTATTACAGGATCGTTCAAAGACTTCAAAAAACACATAGAAATAGAATTAATCGAAGCTGGTGGGTTCAGGACGGTGCTCCTGAGCACAGAACTATTGCTGTAAGGGAAAACTGAATGAACTATTCGGCAATAGGCATTATCGCCTTGAATCATCGTAACGATTGGCCCACCAGATCATCTGAAACGATTGATAGGAGGAACAGTTTGATTTTTTTTCAGTGACATTTCAATAATAGCTTTTTATTGTTATAATAACGATTTTTTACTAAACCATTTTAATAAACTGTTGAAAGTCATTGTTTTAATTTCCTAAATTTCGAAGTTAAACAGAACTGCGCGAACAGGTTTTTGGTATCGGTCACTAAGAATACAGCTAAAAGAAAACGGTTGAATTGATTCATCTAAAATTTTCCACAAAGATAAAACAAATGTTGAGAAACAAAATGTTATTTTGCATTTTTTTGTAAATTTAATAGTTTTTGAATTACAACCCTTCAAATTTGGGTATCGTTTTTTTTTTGGGACACTCTGTATAATAATCTATAATGTATATGACAGTATTTTATACAAATTGTTGACGTCACGGGACGGTAAATTACTCTTTACTGGTACCTAATTCTTATGAAATGTAATGGAAAACGGGATGTGTAATATGTATGAACAAACACAATGAGTAATGTCCTTAAATATTAAAAAAAATATATAATAATAAATGCCATGCACTTTTGCACGTGTAACTTCTACACCATTTTAGCCTCAAATTAAAAGAAGTAAACTTCAAATTAAAATTTGTCAAATTCATATTCAATAAACTCTACTTCAAGTTAAAATAGATCAATTTCAAATAAAAATAATTCAAGTACAAATTTAAATTTTCATTATCATTTTATAAAATATCATAAATTATGAAAGATGAACTCAAGTGAAGATCAATAATTCAACCATCTGATAAATCTTTAGAATAATATGAATGTGCTACTGTATCCATTATACAGGAACTTTTGACTGAATATATATATCTGTACTTTTTATGAATTGAACAAATAAATACATGATGAAATGTGAGTTATTTTTTTATTATAAAGTTTAAAACTCTTTTAATTTGAAATAGAACTGTTTTAATTTAAAGTTTTTTTTTTAATTTGAAGCTAAAATGGTGTATGTAGGATGATATGCATAATATTGGTACCATGATACGTAATACTTTGAGTTTAAATAATGATTAATAAATTATACATAACTAGTGTATTTTCTCGTTAAAAATAACGGGTCATCATCAATACCAATTTATTACCCGTTATTAGGTTACTTCCCAAGCAACACAAGTTAATTGGGCCCATGTTGGCACTAGGTGTACAAATCGTATTGGTACTGTGTGGTTATTTGCAAAATGGGCCAACATGGTGACAGCATGGGCTGTTATGTTGAAACCATCTTGGCCTAAGATGTTGCCAATAGGTTAATCAGTTTCAGCCATTTAGTGTTGGCACGTTATACAGTAATCAGGTTGGGCCAATATGACAATTCAGTGGGATGGATCCGCCACATTAAACCAACCTTTTTCCATTGTAACATTCCATGAGAATGGAAAACCACAGCAACCCCATGTAATTTCTAGGCTACTTTTCAGTCTGCCATCTCTTCCCATCTAACCATCTAGTGCCCATGTTGGAACAATGTGTCATGGTTGCTTGGGTTATAATGAATTAAATTAAAATTGAACTCTCTTCATAGTCTTATTTATTTAATAGATAAAATACATTCAAAATTGAATTAAAACAGGGAAATTTATATACCAAGTCAATATATTCCCGTGCGTATCATAGTTACATTCTTCATGTTTACTACCCGTCGTGTAAAAGCGGACACCAAATAAATAAATAAACACACGAGGGAAATTATTAGTATAGATACTTACTATATTCAATGGCAGTGGATACATTTTTCATAGACACACTTTATAATTGTTATTATATGTTCGATAATTTGTAACCGTCCGATAATTAGGAACTTGCTATCCAATACAAGTACATACCAACAGTGTTCGGAAAGTGGTGTAATATTTTTTATTACTAGTTTGAACCTGTAAATATTCAAGAGAAAAGCTGTCTAAATCATTATCAAATTACATATAAATTAAATAGTTTTTTATTTCACTTGAGACTATTTGTTATTTATTATTATTGCTTTATTATTTTATTTTTATTTTATTACTATTTTTAATATTAATCATAACTGAACTCGACTACAGATTTAATATCAAATTAATGTATTTTATAATTTGAAATATCAAGTTGAAAAATTTAATATCTTTTAAATATTTAAATTATCTATATTATATTTTTTGACTATTAAATTAAAAATATTATATTTTTTTTTGTTATGAATGAATAGTTTTAATTTTATAAATAAAAACTTAAACGGAGAAATTTATCTCCAGCTGAGGTTACTTAAAAAAAATGTGACAACATAATGAAAATAAATAAGTGACTGAATTCTATTTTATTTTTTACAACTTTTAACGAGTCACTTCTACGAAAAATAAAAAAATAAATAGAACAGCATTACATCACTATTTCCTAATCAGTTGTAACATGTAGGGTATGTTCTGAGTTATCGGACAGTGCCACATTTTCGATCATATAACAAAGGATAATTCTTTGTATTTATTACATGATCGAAAATATGAAACCGTCCCATAACTAAGAATTCCTCTGATAAAAGAGCTATGTTGGTGCATATTTATTTAAATTATTTATTAAACCAACACTTACAAGATACAATTTATTTAATCGGTTAATTAAATATTTGCAAAATTTAAATATTTTTTTATTATAAGCACATAAGAGTATAACCATTAAAGTATTGTCACTATTAATTAATTTATTCTTTAATATAAAAAATTTAATCAAAATCTTTTGAATTTTTTACGAGGAATATAATTAGCTCCTTTTAATTGAAACTGTACCCTATAAAGTATTTTTATAAGGAAATTTGTATTTAAATTAGACAGAATAAATTTTGAAAGGAAGATTCAAAATGGAAAAAAATCAACGCAGAATTTTTATTTATTTTTTGAGAAAACAACATTCGAATAGAATTCAAAGCTATGTTCTTTTTTTAATTATTTATTTCAATTACAGCGTACAAGAATTGTCAAAATTTAACATACTGCTAATAGATCTATTGTAACAGGGCAAAGAGATTATATGCAAAGTTTCAACGTGTTTGCAGATTAATTTTCAACGTGTTTGTTTGCCGGTATCATTCTCCGATTGTAAATATATCAACAATGGTTACAAAGAAGTATTCAAGGAAGAGGTTGACCAGCATATTCTTCGGACTCGTAAGCCACTGTGTTCAGCGTCCCATTATCTCGGAGGAACTACGTCTGTCACAGCTGCAGATAACCATTACCAACAAAGTGAAGAGCTTGAGGATGAAATGCCTTATATTCCACCCAATCCTAACCTAAAAGGCGTTAGCAGGACTGTATTTCTAAACGAAGATGGCTCATTTGAACACGATGGTGACGAAGCTGCGTTGGTGACAGAATCTGTAAGCAGACGTAGAGGTGGAAGAAGAAGAGGCAACCGTAGACTCTAACATTTTTAGCTCAGTCGTTATTGTTATTTCAGTCATTATTATGTTATATTAAAATTAAGATACAATTTGTTCCTAGTTTTCGTCCCCTATGAAACTTTGTCAAATTCTTTTTCTCTCTACAAATTCAACTATTCAAAAATGGTCACTAATCAGTAAAGCTAGAATCTGTTTATAACAATAAATGTGGAAGTTTTTAATTTCAGTTCACAACCCTTTGGTAAAGTTTAATTAGATTCTGAATTAACTCTAAACTTTCTGTTAGAGATGCAACAATATATCTGTATCGGTTATTTCATGCTGTGTCCTGTATCTGCTGTTAAAACTGGCCATTAGAATAACTTGTTCCAAAAATTTGAACAATTCAACTTTATAATAAATTATAAAGCACTAGATATCATGTATAGATATTAATAGGGATGTGACATTGTGCATATTGCGTATATGCAGTCTTCTGCATATATTTCAAGAGCATATAATATGCACGTGTGCATATATGCTAACCGAGAAATATGCACTTCTTGGTCAATTTTTAACATGTAAATGTCTAACCTATGCCGTTTTCTTCTGAACCTCTGCATAGAAAACGATTTTAACTGTGGACCCAAGTATATTTTTTCAAACTAATTATTCAAATTTAAAAAGGTTTTAGGTGGAATATTGAAACTACAAATGAATTAATAAATAATATGACACTTGGTATTTAGTAAATACTAGTAGTAATTGATGAATAAATGAAAAGGAACAATTATTTTAGAGAGTTGTACTACTCGAAAAATATCAAAACTTTATAAAACGTATATATTTATTTAAGTAATTAAACACAAAATGGTTTAATTTTACCATTTATTAACTTAGTGTCGCTGCTTATAGTTGGGGATCATTTAAAGGAAACCGCTGGTCTAACAAGATAGTTTATGATTTTCGAGTTATGACTAAAGTAATGAACGGAATGTGATATTTGAATGTTGGATAGCTTAGAACTTTAGAACACTAAATTGGCTGAAAGAAACATTCGCCCCCTCTTGTTTTTTGTGATGTAGAACGAGTGTTTCCCCAGTACAAAAATACATTAGCAGATAATAGAAGGAGATACACTGTTGGAAACCTGAAATACCATTTAACAATAAAGTCCAATTCCACTGTTTGAATTTGAATGTGTATATTTGAAATTTACTTACTATTAAAAAAGTCTAAATTTGAAACAGCTTTGTTATATTTTGTTTTCTAACGTTAAACATTCCACAGTAAAAATAAAGACTTGAGATTACACCTTCGATTTATTGTAAGTTACATTCAAACCTCCAAAGTACAATTACATTCAAAACATAACAATATACAGAATAACTTTATTTTAAATTCCGTTATTAACTTTGGGAATGTAATATGCACACTATATTGAATAATTTCTGGCACATAAAATGCATATTTCCAATATGCATTTTATTTCAGCATATATGCACATTGACTTTTTGCATATATACACTGGCGGACAAAAATGTTGGACAATTCAGTTTTTTTACCATTTCTGCAATATTTTCCAATGGATTTAAATATTTTTTCACTCAATGTAGCCACTTATAGTGTTAATAATGATATAACAGTTCAGCTTAATACGTAGGATATAAAAAAACTTATGGTGGAGTCAATTTTTTTCTCAAAATCACAGTGCCAAAAGTGTGGGACAATGTGAACAAAAATGTAAATAACTTCATATAGACAAAAAAATTTTCAGACTAACATTAATATTTAGTGAAAAGGCCTTTGTTATCGATGACTGCAGCACACCTTCTACCACAGGATTGAATGAGACGGCGACAATCATCTAGTGACACTTTCGCCCACTCTTCTTCGAGTTTGAGCCAAAGATCTTCAGTATTGTTGGGACTCCTGGCACTCACATTCTTCCCCAAAGTGGACCACATGTTTTCTATTGGATTTAGGTCCGGACTTTGCGGGGGCCAATCCATTACAGCCACATTTTGCTCCCGAAGAAACTCCATCACGTGTTTAGCTTTGTGGCAGGGGGCGTTATCCTGCATGAAGATGGGCAATTCGCCGGCAGAACGTCAAAGTATAGGGATGACATGATCTCGTAACAAGTTCTTGTTTATGGTTCCATTAACTCTGGTGTTTAGACGGACCAGATCAGTCATCCCTTCCCATGAAATCATGCCGAACACCATTACGCTGCCCCAACCAAACTTGACTGTTTTCTTGGTGCACTTTATATCGAATCTTTCGTGACAAAATCTTCTTACATATTTTTTCCCGTCAGATCCAAATAGATTGAACTTAATTTCATCGGAAAAAAAATACATTTTGCCACTGATTGTCGGTCCAGAGTACATGATCTTAGGCAAATCTCAATCGAACTTTCTTGTTTTTGAGGCTAATCAAAGGCTTCTTCGCGGGTGACCTTGCAAAGAGGCCAATTTCACCGAGGCATCTAGACACGGTTCTACTAGAAACATTGACATCGTAGGAGGTACTCATTTCACGAGAAATACCTGCTGCCGTCTGAAACCTATCCTTAGTGCCATTTTCCTCATGATCCTATCGTCTCTAGGAGTGGTGTTTCGCGGTCTACCCTTCTTCTTCGGTGGTGAAACTTTCCCAGTCTCCTTGTAGTCCTTTATTATTCTTTCCACAACACTTTTGGACAACTGCAAGTCCTCGGCTATCTTCCGGACTGAATTTTTATCTTCATAAAGTTGTACAATTCTTCTTTTCATGAAGGCGGTCATTTTCGGTGCCATTGCTATGATGTAACCGGCTAAAATTGCTATGATGTAACCGGCTAAAAACATTGCCCCACACTTTTGGCACTGTGATTTTAAGAAAAAAATTGACTCCACCATAAGTTTTTTTCTATCCTACGTATTAAGCTGAAAATTTTATATCATTATTAGAGACCGGATTTCCAGTCGTTAAAAACTAGTCAAAATAGCACTATTAAGATGGTCATTATAGCAAGATAAAATAGCAGTAATAGTCGTATAAAAAAGCTATCAAGTTCTAACAACGAGCAAAATAGTTCTTTAAGCTAGCAAAATAGACGTAAAAACAAGCAAAATAGCAGTATAAACAAGCAAGTTATAGCTATAAGTAAGTTGTTTTCTATGAAGAAAGAAGAAAATGTTCAATGGTACACTAACTTAAAAATATCGCTGTTTTCTTGTTTCAATCTGCATAAATTAAATTACAGACATTTTCTTCTATTTTTCATTTTTGTATGTATTTTTGACCGTTGAATAGGATGATAAAAATTACCTTCTTTTTCTAGTTTTCCATAATAATTATAGTGAGTTAATACATAATAGCAGTATGACTCATAATTTTCGCTTAATGATATTACCCATTTCTGGTAAACAAAATGCAATAATTGGTGGTGAAGAACCAAAGAAATGCATTGATTTATTTCTCCATTATGCGACAGTTGTACTTACGCATAGAGTTTTGATTTTTAAATATTAGTGAACATAAGTTGATTATTAATATTATTTAATTATTAAGATTGACATTTTCTATTAGGTTGCTTTCATGAAATAATCAAAACACCAGTGATTAAATATTTTTTTAATTCCAAAGTGAACATATTCTAAGACTGTGACTAGTTTAAATATAAAGTTACTTTAATTTTATTTAAGTAAACAGTTTTGTGAGAAGTAATTTTATATCTTTCTCTAGGTAACTAAGACCATTTCTGACAGAAACGATAACAATATAACATAAATTAAATAATTAAGTGAACGGTTCTACGAGAAATTACATCCTACTCCATCTAATCAAGAAAAAAGTCTGAACGAAACAATAACAATGAAACAGAAGTTAGGCAAGAACAACGGAACTTAACATTAAAAATTATTGCACGAAATGACTAGGAATTTCTTTATGTTTGCAGTTGTTAAGTTGAGACGTTTTTCAGAGAGAACATTCTTTAGTTTAGAAAAACTTCTCTCCACTTCAACTGATGTCACTGGTGCATAGTTGTACAGATGAGAATTGCGGGCGATGTTCTCTTCAATCTCCACTTCCTTATCCCCTACTATTACGTCCCTGATTTTCTTCACAGCTTTTAATCCTGGATTGTTCAATACAATATGCGCGCACTTATTCCTTACAGCAAGCCCTACACTTCCATATGCGACGCTCATACTTTGCAAGGCACCTTCGTACACACCTACTGCATCTACGACTTTCAAGTTCCGCTCTTCTAGTTTCTTGATTGAGTCCGGCAGTGTTGAAAAGTTGGCAGATATGTAGATGAGATTGTTCCTGAGCGATTCATCATCTAATAGTTGTTGCGACACTTTAATTGTTGAGGCATCTTCGGGATCAAGTAAACCAACTATGGTTTTAATGATGTCGAAATGCTTAGCGTAGTACAGAGCTGCGTCGAGCCAAGTCCCCCACCTAGTGAGTACTGGTTGTGGTGGGAGTGCTAAGTTGGGAGCAGTGTGTTTGAACAAATCCACTCTTGACGGAGCCTTAAGAAAAATTTTCTTCACATTCGCAATTAATTTGTCAACATTAGGGAAGTTATGTCAATCCATGACACAAGCAGGTTAAATGAATCATATTAGGATATTGTATTTGAAGCGATCTGGCAGCACATTTCATGTATGAAGCTGCATCAGTTACAAGTAACAAAACGTTATCAAATAGTATTCCATCGGGCCACAGTAAAGCTAGTGAGGTTGTAAGGAATTGAGCAATTGAAGTGCTATTTGTTTTGTCTAGTTGTTGAGTATTTAACAAATAAATCTTCGATGCTTCCCCAGCTTCCAGTGTTCCTATAATTATGTTGGCAATGTGTCGACCAGTGACGTCCGTTGATTCGTCGATGCTCACCCAAATTTTATTGTTGCCTGCATGAGTTCTAATCTTGTTCATCGCGGTGTTATAGTGAACATCTACATAATTCTTTCTGAGAGTAGACTCGTCTGGCACGACATTTCCCGTGTATTTTTCAAGGAAACTTTTAAAGGATTTGTTCTCCAATTTCGAGAGAGGAATATTAGCATTAACTAGAGCCTCACATAAATCTAAATTAAATTGCTTCCTATCTGCATTAGCTGGTTCCACATTGCCCTGATCGTCGTTTACTAAAGGCAATCCGTCACCTTGCAAGTTACTCCTATGCTTAGGTGTTTTCAGATGAGCAACGATGTTAGATTTTCTACTGTAGCTCATTTCCTTGTCACATGCAATACACTTCAATTTTTCACCATCACCTGATAATAAATCACTCCCAAATTCGTTTACTAATTTGGCAACAACCTCACGTTTAGTAGACTTCACTTTAGGCATGTTTGTAGGCTCTATATCTAGCTGGTAGCACTAAATGACTTGCTTCAGTCAAATTGTCTCCAATAGTGTTGCCATACAGTATTGCCAAATGTCACTATAGTTAAATGCAGCTTTTATAGTCATTATCGTTAAATGCTACAGTTTAATAGTCATTATAGTTAACTGCTATTTTTTTCTAGTCATTATAGTTAAATGCTATTTTGCATGGTTAAATGCTATTTTGCATGGTTAAATGCTATTTTGCTGTTAATGCTATTTGTTTCTAGTCGTTATAGCATTTAAAGAATAAATGCTGGAAATCCGGTCTCTAATCATTATTAACACTATAAGTGGCTACATTGAGTGTAAAAATTATTTAAATCCATTAGAAAATTTTTGCTGAAATGGTAAGAAACTGAATTGTCCCACATTTTTGTCCGCTAGTGTATGCATATTTCCAATATGCATTTTGGTTCTGCATGTATACACATTGAGTTTTTGCATATTATATGCAGAAATAGGCATATAATATGCTGCACATCGTGTCAAAAATTATGCATATCTTATGCTGCATATTGTCACAACCCTAGATATTAATAAAAAAAATATTTTCAGCTAACTCGAATCTGTCAGTGGTGAAGTGAATGAGAGTTGTGCTCACAACTGTTGTAATTTGGATTATGCATTGTATTTTTCATGTTTATCATCTTTTTAAACACTTGCAGTATTAGAGAATAGCACAAGGATTATTATATTAGATATTGACGGATGGGAATATGAATAAATATTCGAAATAAATGATATTTAAAATATATTCAATTGAATAATAACGTATTTTACATAATTATATTAATTACTAGTGGGTACCCGTGCAAATTGCACGGTTACGTGCATATATTACTATATTTTTATTTTATTCTCTTATTTAAGTACATTACTTATCGTGTTTGTTCATACACATTGAATGTCCCGTTTTCCATTACATTTTATAAGAATTAGGTACCAGTAATGAGTAATTCTCCGCCTCGTGACGTCATAAATCTATGTAGAATACTGTCGTATAGAACATAAATTATTATATAAGAAAGCTCTATAAATAACTAGAAATTACAAACACATCCAAATAATCACATTATGAAAATTTAAAACAATTGGCTACATCGATCAGTTAAATACTTAAAATAAAATAAATAAAATCCCCATATATAGCTATCAGCTAATATTACATTAACTTAAATTAATTAATGTAATTATTCAAAATTCGTTATAATTTTATAATAAATATAATTTATTTCGAATATTTATTCATATTCCCACTCATCATTATCAATATTAAAAGTAATTATAATATTTTCAATCGTACACGGTGCAAAATATATCATTTATTTTCGTGAGGAAAAATGATAACCAGCGTAGGATTATATTTTTTATTTTCTATTTTTCGTCATATCTTGAAAAGTACTTTGAATTTCGGAAAACAGTTAATGTAGTTATTTTTGTAGGCCATTTTTACATATTGTAGATATTTTTTCGATTCGATTATTGTAAATTTTATTTTTTTTATTTATTTCGTATGTTACCCTTGTATTTAGCGATTTGAATTAAATCTCTATGTATTCCATTAAAACTTAAAATTCGAATAATTCAAAAACCTGTTCGAATTTCGTTAGACAAATCAATAGCGTTCTGTAGGACCATAGGCCGAATGTTTCCAGAAAATTTCAGCCCATTCTGTTGGATAGTCTCAGAAAATATCCTGGAAAGTATGTCGAATTAATTCCTATGTATCCCATTATAAATCAAGTGTTGATAATTCGAAAACCCGTTTGAATTTCGAAAAATCATTTTAATTCAGCTATTTTATATAATGATTCATGATGTATACGACAGTATCCTACACAAATTGATGACGTCACGTGACGGAAAATTACTCTTTGCTGGTACCTAATTCTTATGACATGTAATGGAAAACGGGATGTGTAATATGTATGAACAAACACAATAAGTAAAGTCCTTAAATATTAAAAAATATATATTATATAATACGTTAGATCTGTCTGTGTGACTGTCTGTCGGTCTGTGTTATACTTGGAGCAATATTAGTCACAAACGGTCAGTAGACCTAGAGACTTGAAAATTTACAACTTTTTAGAAAGTCGTGTTGAATTTAACGTGTTAAAATGATTTTCAAAATTCAGGCGGGTTTTCGAATCATTAACATTTGATTTATAATGGGATAGATAGGAATTAGTTCCACATATTTTCCAGGATATTTTAAGAGACTATCCAACAGAACAGGCTGAAATTTTCTGGAAACCTCCGGCCTGTGGTCCTACAGAACGCTATTGATTTATTTTACGACATACATACGGAATAAATGAAAAAATGCATTAATCGAATCGAAAAATATCAATGATATGTAAAAATGGTCAAAAAAATTAACTGTGTTAATCGTTTTTTTAAATTTGAATCACTTTTCGAGATATGACGATAGTTAGAAAATTGAAAAATGAAATTATTTCGTTGGTTATCATATTTTCCCACGAAAATAAATTAGCTATTTTGTACGATTGTAAATATAATAATTCATTTTAATATTGATATTGACGGGTAGGAATATGATTAATGAAATTATAACGAATTTTAAATAATAATTTATATTATTTAAATTGAATGAATTGTACCTACAATATATGGGGATTATATTTCTTCTATTTCAATCATTGAACTGATCGATGTAGCTAACCATTTGAATTTTTCATAATGTGATTATTTATTTGAATAATTTGTAATGTTTGTAATTTGTAGTTATCTATAAGGCTATCTTATAAAGGGTGTTCCTAAAAAAAAGATACCCAAATTTCGATGGCTATAATCTAAAAACTAATAAACTTAAAAAAAATTGGTAAATCACATTTTGTTTCTCAACTTTTGTTCTATCTCTGTAGACAATCCAAGATGAATTAATTCAACCTTCACCTTTAAGCAGTATTTTTAGTGACCGATACTAAAAACCTGTGTGTGCACTTTCAGAAAAATCCTTTATTTCACAGTTCGAATTGTTAAACTAGCACTTACAGAAAATTTGCAAATCAATGCTGTAAAAAGTGGTTAGATGTTACTAAATTTACTTTCAATAAAATTGTAACATCGGATTTGAAATGACATCCTTACAAGATGTACGAGCGAAACAAACTTCTCGATTCCGATCTTCCTTTGCTGCTGAATTTTGCTCAATGTTATTTGCAAAGAAATGTCCGGTTTGTGGACGATATTGTGATTGGCGATGATACCGCTTTTCATTTGGATGGCAAAATAATTAGTCATAACGTTCGTACATATGCCTAGAAGAACCAATTTCCTACTTTCAACTTTGACGTAGGAATTTCATGAGAGTAATTATATCTGTGCTGATGGGACTTAGTGGCAATGGCCGTCTAGTCTGTCCTAATTTAAAAATGAACTTAAAGGAGTTGAATACCTTGATCTATTTTATTACAGGATCGTTCAAAGACTTCAAAAAACACATAGAAATAGAATTAATCGAAGCTGGTGGGTTCAGGACGGTGCTCCTGAGCACAGAACTATTGCTGTAAGGGAAAACTGAATGAACTATTCGGCAATAGGCATTATCGCCTTGAATCATCGTAACGATTGGCCCACCAGGTCATCTGAAACGATTGATAGGAGGAACAGTTTGATTTTTTTTCAGTGACATTTCAATAATAGCTTTTACTTGTTATAATAACGATTTTTTACTAAACCATTTTAATAAACTGTTGAAAGTCATTGTTTTAATATCCTAAATTTCGAAGTTAAACAGAACTGCGCGAACAGGTTTTTGGTATCGGTCACTAAGAATACAGCTAAAAGAAAACGGTTGAATTGATTCATCTAAAATTTTCCACAAAGATAAAACAAATGTTAAGAAACAAAATGTGATTTTGCATTTTTTTGTAAGTTTAATAGTTTTTGAATTACAACCCTTCAAATTTGGGTATCGTTTTTTTTTTGGGACACTCTGTATAATAATCTATAATGTATATGACAGTATTTTATACAAATTGTTGACGTCACGGGACGGTAAATTACTCTTTACTGGTACCTAATTCTTATGAAATGTAATGAAAAACGGGATGTGTAATATGTATGAACAAACACAATGAGTAATGTCCTTAAATATTAAAAAAAATATATAATAATAAATGCCATGCACTTTTGCACGTTTAACTACTACACCATTTTAGCCTCAAATTAAAAGAAGTAAACTTCAAATTAAAATTTGTCAAATTCAAATTAAATAAACTCTACTTCAAGTTAAAATAGATCAATTTCAAATAAAAATAATTTAAGTACAAATTTAAATTTTCATTATCATTTTATAAAATATCATAAATTATGAAAGATGAACTCAAGTGAAGATCAATAATTCAATCATCTGATAAATCTTTATAATAATATGAATGTTCTACTGTATCCGTTATACAGGAACTTTTGACTGAATATATATATATCTGTACTTTTTATGAATTGAACAAATAAATACATGATGAAATGTGAGTTAATTTTTTATTATAAAGTTTAAAACTCTTTTAATTTGAAATAGAACTGTTTTAATTTAAAGTTGACTTTTTTTTAATTTGAAGCTAAAATGGTGTATGTAGGATGATATGCATAATATTGGTACCATGATACGTAATACTTTGAGTTTAAATAATGATTAATAAATTATACATAACTAGTGTAATTTCTCGTTAAAAATAACGGGTCATCATCAATACCAATTTATTACCCGTTATTAGGTTACTTCCCAAGCAACACAAGTTAATTGGGCCCATGTTGGCACTAGGTGTACAAATCGTATTGGTACTGTATGTTTTTTTGCAAAATGGGCCAACATGGTGACAGCATGGGCTGTTATGTTGAAACCATCTTGGCCCAAGATGTTGCCAATAGGTTAATCAGTTTCAGCCATTTAGTGTTGGCACGTTATACAGTAATCAGGTTGGGCCAATATGACAATTCAGTGGGATAGATCCGCCACATTGAACCAACCTTTTTCCATTGTAACATTCCATGAGAATGGAAAACCACAGCAACCCCATGTAATTTCTAGGCTACTTTTCAGTCTGCCATCTCTTCCCATCTAACCATCTAGGGCCCATGTTGGAACAATGTGTCATGGTTGCTTGGGTTATAATGAATTAAATTAAAATTGAACTCTCTTCATAGTCTTATTTATTTAATAGATAAAATACATTCAAAATTGAATTAAAACAGGGAAATTTATATACCAAGTCAATATATTCCCGTGCGTATCATAGTTACATTCTTCATGTTTACTACCCGTCGTGTAAAAGCGGACACCAAATAAATAAATAAACACACGAGGGAAATTATTAGTATAGATTCTTACTATATTCAATGGCAGTGGATACATTTTTCATAGACACACTTTATAATTGTTATTATATGTTCGATAATTTGTAACCGTCCGATAATTAGGAACTTGCTATCCAATACAAGTACATACCAACAGTGTTCGGAAAGTGGTGTAATATTTTTTATTACTCGTTTGAACCTGTAAATATTCAAGAGAAAAGCTGTCTAAATCATTATCAAATTACATATAAATTAAATGTATATAGTTTTTTATTTCACTTGAGACTATTTGTTATTTATTATTATTGCTTTATTATTTTATTTTTATTTTATTACTATTTTTAATATTAATCATAACTGAACTCGACTACAGATTTAATATCAAATTAATGTATTTTATAATTTGAAATATCAAGTTGAAAAATTTAATATCTTTTAAATATTTAAATTATCTATATTATATTTTTTGACTATTAAATTAAAAATATTATATTTTTTTTTGTTATGAATGAATAGTTTTAATTTTATAAATAAAAACTTAAACGGAGAAATTTATCTCCAGCTGAGGTTACTTAAAAAAAATGTGACAACATAATGAAAATAAATAAGTGACTGAATTCTATTTTATTTTTTACAACTTTTAACGAGTCACTTCTACGAAAAATAAAAAAATAAATAGAACAGCATTACATCACTATTTCCTAATCAGTTGTAACATGTAGGGTAAGTTCTGAGTTATCGGACAGTGCCACATTTTCGATCATATAACAAAGGATAATTCTTTGTATTTATTACATGATCGAAAATATGAAACCGTCCCATAACTAAGAATTCCTCTGATAAAAGAGCTATGTTGGTGCATATTTATTTAAATTATTTATTAAACCAACACTTACAAGATACAATTTATTTGATCGGTTAATTAAATATTTGCAAAATTTAAATATTTTTTATTATAAGCACATAAGAGTATAACCATTAAAGTATTGTCACTATTAATTAATTTATTCTTTAATATAAAAAATTTAATCAAAATCTTTTGAATTTTTTACGAGGAATATAATTAGCTCCTTTTAATTGAAACTGTACCCTATAAAGTATTTTTATAAGGAAATTTGTATTTAAATTAGACAGAATAAATTTTGAAAGGAAGATTCAAAATGGAAAAAAATCAACGCAGAATTTTTATTTATTTTTTGAGAAAAAAACATTCGAATAGAATTCAAAGCTATGTTCTTTTTTTAATTATTTATTTCAATTACAGCGTACAAGAATTGTCGAAATTTAACATACTGCTAATAGATCTATTGTAACAGGGCAAAGAGATTATATGCGAAGTTTCAACGTGTTTGCAGATTAATTTTCAACGTGTTTGTTTGCCGGCATCATTCTCCGATTGTAAATATATCAACAATGGTTACAAAGAAGAATTTAAGGAAGAGGTTGACCAGCATATTCTTCGGACTCGTAAGCCACTGTGTTCAGCGTCCCATTATCTCGGAGGAACTACGTCTGTCACAGCTGCAGATAACCATTACCAACAAAGTGAAGAGCTTGAGGATGAAATGCCTTATATTCCACCCAATCCTAACCTAAAAAGGCATTAGCAGGACTGTATTTCTAAACGAAGATGGCTCATTTGAACACGATGGTGACGAAGCTGCGTTGGTGACAGAATCTGTAAGCAGACGTAGAGGTGGAAGAAGAAGAGGCAACCGTAGACTCTAACACTTTTAGCTCAGTCGTTATTGTTATTTCAGTCATTATTATGTTATATTAAAATTAAGATACAATTTGTTCCTAGTTTTCGTCCCCTATGAAACTTTGTCAAATTCTTTTTCTCACTACAAATTCAACTATTCAAAAATGGTCACTAATCAGTAAAGCTAGAATCTGTTTTTAACAATAAATGTGGAAGTTTTAATTTCAGTTCACAACCCTTTGGTAAAGTTTAATTAGATTCTGAATTAACTCTAAACTTTCTGTTAGAGATGCAACAATATATCTGTATCGGTTATTTCATGCTGTGTCCTGTACCTGCTGTTAAAATTGGCCATTAGAATAACTTGTTCCAAAAATTTGAACAATTCAACTTTATAATAAATTATAAAGCACTAGATATCATGTATAGATATTAATAGAGATGTGACATTGTGCATATTGCGTATATGCAGTCTTCTGCATATATTTCAAGAGCATATAATATGCACGTGTGCATATATGCTAACCGAGAAATATGCACTTCTTGGTCAATTTTTAACATGTAAATGTCTAACCTATGCCGTTTTCTTCTGAACCTCTGCATAGAAAACGATTTTAACTGTGGACCCAAGTATATTTTTTCAAACTAATTATTCAAATTTAAAAAGGTTTTAGGTGGAATATTGAAACTACAAATGAATTAATAAATAATATGACACTTGGTATTTAGTAAATACTAGTAGTAATTGATAAATAAATGAAAAGGAACAATTATTTTAGAGAGTTGTACTACTCGAAAAATATCAAAACTTTATAAAACGTATATATTTATTTAAGTACTTAAACACAAAATGGTTTAATTTTACCATTTATTAACTTAGTGTCGCTGCTTATAGTTGGGGATCATTTAAAGGAAACCGCTGGTCTAACAAGATAGTTTATGATTTTCGAGTTATGACTAAAGTAATGAACGGAATGTTATATTTGAATGTTGGATAGTTTAGAACTTTAGAACACTAAATTGGCTGAAAGAAACATTCGCCCCCTCTTGTTTTTTGTGATGTAGAACGAGTGTTTCCCCAGTACAAAAATACATTAGCAGATAATAGAAGGAGATTCACTGTTGGAAACCTGAAATACCATTTAACAATAAAGTCCAATTCCACTGTTTGAATTTGAATGTGTATATTTGAAATTTACTTACTATTAAAAAAGTCTAAATTTGAAACAGCTTTGTTATATTTTGTTTTCTAACGTTAAACATTCCACAGTAAAAATAAAGACTTGAGATTACACCTTCGATTTATTGTAAGTTCCATTCAAACCTCCAAAGTACAATTACATTCAAAACATAACAATATACAGAATAACTTTATTTTAAATTCCGTTATTAACTTTGGGCATGTAATATGCACACTATATTGAATAATTTCTGGCACATAAAATGCATATTTCCAATATGCATTTTGGTTCAGCATATATGCACATTGACTTTTTGCATATATACACTGGCGGACAAAAATGTTGGACAATTCAGTTTTTTTACCATTTCTGCAATATTTTCCAATGGATTTAAATAATTTTTTCACTCAATGTAGCCACTTATAGTGTTAATAATGATATAAAAGTTCAGCTTAATACGTAGGATATAAAAAAAACTTATGATGGAGTCAATTTTTTCTCAAAATCACAGTGCCAAAAGTGTGGGACAATGTGAACAAAAATGTAAATAACTTCATATAGACAAAAAAATTTTCAGACTAACATTAATATTTAGTGAAAAGGCCTTTGTTATCGATGACTGCAGCACACCTTCTACCACAGGATTGAATGAGACGGCGACAATCATCTAGTGACACTTTCGCCCACTCTTCTTTGAGTTTGAGAAAAGATCTTCAGTGTTGTTGGGACTCCTGGCACTCACATTCTTCCCCAAAGTGGATTACATGTTTTCTATTGGATTTAGGTCCAGACTTTGCGGGGGCCAATCAATTACAGCCACATTTTGCTCCCGAAGAAACTCCATCACGTGTTTAGCTTTGTGGCAGGGGGCGTTATCCTGCATGAAAATGGGCAATTCGCCGGCAGAACGTCAAAGTATTGGGATGACATGATCTCGTAACAAGTTCTTGTAGATGGTTCCATTAACTCTGGTGTTTAGACGGACCAGATCAGTCATCCCTTCCCATGAAATCATGCCGAACACCATTACGCTGCCCCAACCAAACTTGACTGTTTTCTTGGTGCACTTTATATCGAATCTTTCGTGACAAAATCTTCTTACATATTTTTTCCCGTCAGATCCAAATAGATTGAACTTACTTTCATCGGAAAAAAAAAACATTTTGCCACTGATTGTCGGTCCAGAGTACATGATCTTAGGCAAATCTCAATCGAACTTTCTTGTTTTTGAGGCTAATCAAAGGCTTCTTCGCGGGTGACCTTGCAAAGAGGCCAATTTCACCGAGGCATCTAGACACGGTTCTACTAGAAACATTGACATCGTAGGAGGTACTCATTTCACGAGAAATACCTGCTGCCGTCTGAAACCTATCCTTAGTGACATTTTCCTCATGATCCTATCGTCTCTAGGAGTGGTGTTTCGCGGTCTACCCTTCTTCTTCGGTGGTGAAACTTTCCCAGTCTCCTTGTAGTCCTTTATTATTCTTCCCACAACACTTTTGGACAACTGCAAGTCCTCGGCTATCTTCCGGACTGAATTTTTATCTTCATAAAGTTGTACAATTCTTCTTTTCATGGAGGCGGTCATTTTCGGTGCCATTGCTATGATGTAACCGGCTAAAATTGCTATGATGTAACCGGCTAAAAACATTGCCCCACACTTTTGGCACTGTGATTTTAAGAAAAAAATTGACTCCACCATAAGTTTTTTTCTATCCTACGTATTAAGCTGAAAATTTTATATCATTATTAACACTATAAGTGGCTACATTGAGTGTAAAAATTATTTAAATCCATTAGAAAATTTTTGCTGAAATGGTAAAAAACTGAATTGTCCCACATTTTTGTCCGCTAGTGTATGCATATTTCCAATATGCATTTTGGTTCTGCATGTATACACATTGAGTTTTTGCATATTATATGCAGAAATAGGCATATAATATGCTGCATATCGTGTCAAAAATTATGCATATCTTATGCTGCATATTGTCACATCCCTAGATATTAATAAAAAAAATATTTTCAGCTAACTCGAATCTGTCAGTGGTGAAGTGAATGAGAGTTGTGCTCACAACTGTTGTAATTTGGATTATGCATTGTATTTTTCATGTTTATCATCTTTTTAAACACTTGCAGTATTAGAGAATAGCGCAAGGATTATTTTATTAGATATTGACGGATGGGAATATGAATAAATATTCGAAATAAATGATATTTAAAATATATTCAATTGAATAATAACGTATTTTACATAATTATATTAATTACTAGTGGGTACCCGTGCAAATTGCACGGTTACGTGCATATATTACTATATTTTTATTTTATTCTCTTATTTAAGTACATTACTTATCGTGTTTGTTCATACACATTGAATGTCCCGTTTTCCATTACATTTTATAAGAATTAGGTACCAGTAATGAGTAATTTTCCGCCCTGTGACGTCATAAATCTATGTAGAATACTGTCGTATAGATCATAAATTATTATATAAGAAAGCTCTATAAATAACTAGAAATTACAAACACATCCAAATAATCACATTATGAAAATTTAAAACAATTGGCTACATCGATCAGTTAAATACTTAAAATAAAATGAATAAAATCCCCATATATAGCTATCAGCTGATATTACATTAACTTAAATTAATTAATGTAATTATTCAAAATTCGTTATAATTTTAAAATAAATATAATTTATTTCGAATATTTATTCATATTCCCACTCATCATTATCAATATTAAAAGTAATTATAATATTTTCAATCGTGCACGGTGCAAAATATATCATTTATTTTCGTGAGGAAAAATGATAACCAGCGTAGGATTATATTTTTTATTTTCTATTTTTCGTCATATCTTGAAAAGTACTTTGAATTTCGGAAAACAGTTAATGTAGTTATTTTTGTAGGCGATTTTTACATATTGTAGATATTTTTTCGATTCGATTATTGTAACATTTTTTTTTTTTTTTTATTTCGTATGTTACCCTTGTATTTAGCGATTTGAATTAAATCTCTATGCATTCCATTAAAACTTAAAATTCGAATAATTCAAAAACCTGTTCGAATTTCGTTAGACAAATCAATAGCGTTCTGTAGGACCATAGGCCGAATGTTTCCAGAAAATCTCAGCCCATTCTGTTGGATAGTCTCAGAAAATATCCTGGAAAGTATGTCGAATTAATTCCTATGTATCCCATTATAAATCAAGTGTTGATAATTCGAATACCTGTTTGAATTTCGAGAAATCATTTTAATTCAGCTATTTTATATAATGATTCATGATGTATACGACAGTATCCTACACAAATTGATGACGTCACGTGACGGAAAATTACTCTTTGCTGGTACTTAATTCTTATGAAATGTAATGGAAAATGGGATGTGTAATATGTATGAACAAACACAATAAGTAAAGTCCTTAAATATTAAAAATCTATATTATATAATACGTTAGATCGGTCTGTGTGTCTGTCTGTCTGTGTGTGTGTTACTTGGAGCAATATTACTCATAAACGGTTAGACCCAGAGACTTGAAAATTTACAACTTTTTAGAAAGTGGTGTCGAATTTAACTTGTTAAAAGGATTTTTAGAAATTCAAACGGTTTATTGAATTATTCACACTTGAATTCGACATACTTTCCAGGATATTTTTCTGGAAACCTATGGCCTATGGTCCTACAGAACGCTATTGATTTGTTTTACTAAATTCGAACCTGTTTTTGAATTTTTTGAATTTTAATTTATTATGGAATACATAGGGATTTAATTCAAATCGCTAAATATACATACATGGTAACATACAAAACTAGGATATGTCCACTCGGTAGAGCGCATACCTTCGCTACAGTTTTGACCTGATCCGTCTCAAAATTTAATTTACTGCTAACTGGATAATAAACAATCGTCCCATCAAGTTTCGTGTAATTTAGTTCAATACTTTTTGAGTTATAGAGTTATAAATGACCTTGACATTCAAATGGATCGTTCCCAAAATTCTAACAGATGGTTCCTGGACATTGACCAATTGTACCATTAAATTTCAGACAATTTGGTTGAATACTCCTTTGGTTATTGAGTTACAAATGGCCTTAACTTTCATCTTCGACCTTTGACCCGATCGCTCCCAAAATCTAACAAAATGGTTCCTGCATTTTGACCAATCGTCCCACCAAGTTTCATGCAATATGGTTCAAAAGTTTTTGAAATATAAATAACCATGACCTTGACCTTTGATCGGGTCACTCCCAAAAATCTAGCAGCAGGTCACTGGACATGGACCAATCGTTTTACCAAATTTCAGGCCATTTGGTTGAACACTTTTTCAGTTAAGCGAATAACAAGAAGATAAATAAAAAAATAAATAAAAGCGATGGCTAAAATATGACCTTCCCGCATTCTGCAAAGGTAATAAATGAAAAAAACAAAATTTGCATAAATCTAATTGCAAAAAAAAAAAAATAGAAAATGAAAAATATTATTCTACACTGGTTATCATTTTATCTCACGAAAATAAATGACATATTTTGCATGGTTGAAAATATAATTATTAATTTTAATATCAATATTTACGGGTGTGAATGTTAATAAATATTCAAAATAAATGATATTTAGAATATATTTAGTCAAATAATAACGAATTTCAGTATTTTACATTATTTTATTAATTAATTTAAATGAATGGAATATCAGCTGTTATATGGGGATTCTATTTCTTCTATTTCAATCATTGAACTGATCGATGTAGGTACATATTTTACTATTCATAATTTGATTATTGAAATAATGTTTAATTTTCTTTCAATTTGAAGTTATTTATATACTATCTTATATAATAATCAATATGATTTATACGATATCATTCTACAAATTGATGACGTCACGGGACAAAAAATTACGATTCACTGGTACCTAATTAATGTGAAATATAATGGAAAATAGGATGTGTATTACTAAAAACAATAAGTAATGTCTTTAAATATTGAATAATATATAAATATATGCACGTTACCGTATATTTTGCACGGGTATCAACTAGTCACTATAATATTTATTATTTATTATGTTTTTATAAATGGTGTGCCGGCTTCCGAATCCCCATGCCAGGTCATTAAACAATCATGAAGTGTGCAGTACATCACACTAGATGACGTGCACTCGTAGAGCGCATTCCTTCGCCACCACATGTATCCTTAATCATCCAATAATTTCTCTTGAGTTATAAATGACCTTGACCTTTACCTGCTCTCTCCCATAATATAATCAAACAATTCCTGGGTAATACCTTTCGTTCCACCAAATTTGGGTAATTTGGTTGAATACTTTTTGAGTTATAGATAACCTTTATCTTCAAATTTGACCTGATCATTCCAAAAATCTAATAAACTGATACCTGGATAAGGACCAATCGTCCCACAAAATTCCAAGTAATTTGATCGAAAACTTCTAGAGTTATGCGAATAACTAGATGATAAATAAATAACAAAATAAATGCCGCCTAAAATATAACCTTCCGCAAACTGTCAAGGTAACTAGAGTAAAAAAAAACATTTTATTATGTTGGAAGTATCAAACTAATCATTTATTTCTTATCATCTTTGTTGAATTTTTCAATGTAATCTTCATACATATATTTTTCATATTAAATGTATATATTATCATTTATTATAGATTAATATCATCATTTATATTAAGTAGCCGTTATGTAGTTTGTTGTATCCGGTCAAATCTCATGTTAAATAAATGTCAAAACATGTCAAAATTACTAATGTTACGTTTCATTTTACAACGGTTAATGATGGTATCCTCTTTTAATAAATAAACTAAACATTTTAGTATCCATAATTTCAATTTTTTCTATTATTGTTCTTTAATAAAATCATATATAACGAGATTGAAAGTTCCAAGAACCATAAAGTGTGAATTAATAAAAACTAGCGGGTACGACAAACTACATAATGATCATTTAACGCAGAGAGTTGCAAAATGATTTTCATTTATATATAAATATATGAAGATTACTTTGAAAAACTCATCAAAGATAAAAATGAAGTGTATTTATCAGAAGTGTATTTATGAAGTGTATTTATTTTTATTACATACTTAGTTTCGGTCTCTAACTCTGAGCCAGACATTGTTGCAAGAATTTGATGGTGGTAAAACCAATAAGAAAATTTCAAGAATTAAATATGTTAGAATTTAGATGAACAAATTAGGTTTCAAAGTATAATGACATAAATTTTAAAACAAGAAGCGCAGATCTTTATTTGTAGTTATTCTGAAATATACAAATTAAGTTAGAAATGAAGCTTGGCAATCCTAAATAGCATTTGTTTTTATCACCATCAAATTCATGCGACTGACTAGAGTTAGTACCTTACAAAATGTAGCACAACATTAGCATGGGATACCGGTTAAGGTAACAGGAGATTTCAGGAAAGGAATTAGGAGAGTTTCGGATTGTATACCGTAGGTAATTTCCGTTCGGGTTTATGCACACTGCACAGGGGTTTTATTCTAAAGAATATGAAAGTAAATAGTTAGTGTTACCACCACCAGATAGCTCTATATAAATTCAATATAGCAATTATTATAACAAAGTATACTACCTTGAAATTTTTACCATTAAGGATTTTAAAGCTTATTTCAAGAGTCAAAACAAATTTATATTGAATTGACTAACAGTTTTAAGTTTTATAGAGTAGGGAACTCTAATTATTGAGAAGAATGAAATGGAGCAAAGCTCACGAAATAACGGCGTACTACTGTACTATTAAGAGAAATGTTCGAACATGAAAAGGATAGGAATTAAGCTTTCAATATTTCCGAACATTAACGATGTACAATTTATATGTACAACGTGTAAGTTAGTTAATCAAATTAGACAAGACACAACTTCAAACGAATTAAACAGTTCGAGAGTTGGGTAGATACTGATTTTGTAGCACGCTGTGCACATCTTATATAAGGTTAAATTTGGTAAAGAGAGCCATCTAGTGGTGATATAACACGTAATGAATATTATAATATTATACAATTGTATAAATAAATGAATAGTTCTCATTAAATAATGAAAACAATTTATGCCTAATTAATATAATACAAATGGTAAGGAGTTCTTTTTTATACACTCCCCACCACACAAAAAAAGTAATTCCTAATTGCTTTCTTCTTCGCGGCCAGTCGCTTAGAAATTCTTCGACGGTCCTTCTCAGGTACAGCTGATCCCGTCGAAAGTTTTGGTGCGCTCTCCACAGATATCTCCAGAGGGTGCAGGAGATTGATGGAATAGACACCATCCGTACCGTCAGCTTTCTTCAAAGTTACGGACCGCACTTTTCCGTCTCCAGAAGGACTCAATGCTACGACTCGACCCAGCTGCCAATGTGACCGTGGCTTGATGCTTGAAGAGATAAGGACTACATCATCCATTTTAATGACGTTTTCCCAATCCTTTTGGTACAAGTCCCGCGAAGATCTCTTAATGACGGGAGATATTCGTCATACCACATGTCCTTGAAGCGGCCGAACATCTCTTCTCGTAGCTCTAGCGCCTTGACAAGGTCCTTTCGGTTAGGTACAGACAGCTCAGTCCCACCCGTATGCCCGAACAAGACGGATCTACCAGAATCTGATTTGATGAAACAATTAGGGGTTAAAACACTGAGATCGGTAGAGTCTAAATAAGTAAGAGGCCTAGAATTAATAGAATTAATAATATCTGATAGTACAGTTAACAAATTGAAATATTCATGATGCTTGCGACCTAAAGTTTTATACAAGCATGATTTAATGGTGCGAATCATACGCTCCCAAGCGCTACCTACCCTTGCCGAGTATAAAGGAATTCGGACATGCTTAATGGAATTTTTAATCAAGTATGAAGAAAAATCGTTATCAATATGACTATTGGAAAGTATACCCATAGCCTGTAGGAAGGTAGAAGCATTATCGCTATATATGGAATTTGGTATACCATACATATTACAGAATCTAGTAAATGCAAGAAGAAAGTCTTTACAGGTCATTGAAGGTAACAGTTCTATGTGTATGGCTCTAATATTTAAACACGTGAAAACAAGTAGGTACATTTTTGTTAATTTATCGCCTAATTTAACATAAACATGACCAGTGAAGTCGATGCCTGTATGATTGAATGGTCTGTGAAAATTTACTTTATCTTTGTTGAAATCTGTTAATTTAGGGTATTTGAAAGCAAATTTATTTATCTTCTTACAAACTATGCATTTAGAAAGGTAATTTTTAACTAGATTACGGATTTGAGGAATCCAATAACCCATTTTACGAACTTTATTAATAGTTGATGGTACACCTAAATGTTTACAATCTTCATGAGCATAAAGAATAATCAATTTAGTGAACATACTATGTTTAGGTAATAACACAGGATTGCATCTATCATAAGACATTTCTAGACAACGATCATAACGACCCTTAGACCTGATAATATCATTACAATCTAAATACAAATTCAAATTAGTTACACGATTGGGGATCTGACTATCGCAAGGAGATTTAAGAAATTTTAGATCAGATTCAAAATGATTTGCTTGCTCGTATTTGATCCAGTAGACTTTAGCTTTCTCATGGCAATCCTCAATGCTAGAGGCTTGCTTACGCAATTTACAAATGAAACGATAAATTAGAGAAGTTACTCGCAAGAGTTTGTTTACATCAGAATACTTATCTAATGGCAAGACGGGTTCCGGCGAAGAGACCACCGCAGTCCTAGTCAAAATTCTGCTCTTCTGTGACAAACATCCCAGCGAGTCATCAGGCCACGAAGTGTCAGATTGACGGAGCAGAAACGCGGGACCGCTCTGCCAGAACTTCATCTTTGTCCGGAACTCTCGTACAGACATTCCACGTGTCAACAAATCTGCGGGATTTTCTGCTGTGGGGACATACTTAAATTTACATTGTAAATTAAATTTATCGAAATATTCGTCCCTAAAGGAAGTTATATCCTTTACTCTATTCTTCGCAAAAATGTTCTTTGACTTCACATTCTTTGTGAGGATCCAGGAGAGAACAATTTGTGCGTCGATACATATGGTTACATTTTTAACTTTACTTTGCATAGAATTTAAAATAGTTGGCAAACATTTCATGGCCAAAAATACAGACAATAACTCTAATGTGGGAATAGATTTACTTTTTGTTGGAGCATTTTTAGCTTTGGCAAATAACAAACTAGATTTAGTGACGCCATGGATTTCACCTTTACAATAACATGAAAAACCATATACAGATTTAGAGGAATCACAAAAAATAAACAGTTCACAATCACCATCGTAAACCTGCCTATCAAAGGAAATATCATGCAACCGAGAAAAATCAGACTGGATAGAATTCCATCGTTTACTGTAGTCTTTGTTCACAGGTTCGTCCCAGTCCAATTTGTCCTTCCAAAGGTCCTGCAGCAAAATTTTGCCTCTAACAAGGACGGGCAAAACTAGTCCAAGTGGATCGAAAATCTGCGCAATACCTGAGAGAACCGAACGCTTAGTAACAATAGAATTAGAAGCTTGGTCATAAGGAGGGAGAGACAGACTATCAGAAGCAACATGAAATCTATATCCTAATACTTTCTCGTATTCTGATGAATGAGAAACAGAATCACCATTAATATCAAATAACTTCTTCAAAGGTGCACAATTTGTAGCCCAAGAGCGTAAGTTAAATCCGCCCTCGTGCATTCTCTTAGAAGTTTCATGATAAAGTTCAGTTAAAGAACTAATATCATTTCCAGTGAAGAAGAGATTGTCTTCATACAAATTATTATTCAAAATATAAGAGCACTCATCAGGCTCGTATTTAGCTACGTGATGTTTAATGACATGTAGTAAAATGAAGGGCGAGCTTGCGTACCCAAATACAATTGTTTTGTAACGATAAGCAATAAGTTCACCTGCTTCATTCCTCCACAAAATACAAAATTTATTCCTATCAAAATTCTCCTTCAATTTAATCATCAAGAAAGCTTGTTTTATATCCGAAATGACTAGGTATTTATTATTTCGAATTTTAATCAGAAGCTCTAACAAATTTGAAAGCAAATCCACACCAGGGTATGCGGACTCATTTAAGGAAGGAGAATCCTTTACTTTCAAACTACAATTTAATACAATACGAAGCTTAGTAGTTACATTATCATCGTTTTTAATTACATGTCTATGAGGTATCCACACCTTTTGATCAACATCGCTCAAAGGAATTTGTTCGATGATGTCATCATCGAGTTGCTGCTTTAATACAGCGTTGTATTTATCATACAATTTATTTTCGTTCAAGTTAACTAATACTCTATCGAGTACGGATTTAGCAATGTGAAAATTAGATTTAACATCTGAAATTTTGTCAGTCCAAGGTAGGGAAACCTCATAGTTACCATTATTAAATTCAATTTTACTATCAAATTTATCAATGTGATACTGATCATACTCAGTAACAGTTTCTCTAATGCCTAAGGAATTTAAATTAAACATATCGTCTAATTTGCTATCAACTAAACTATCATTAATTACAGATCCAATTGGATCGAACTTAGTTGACACAGGGTTAATTAAAAAGTTAACAAGAGAACTACTTACAGTCTGCGGAGATTTGTCAGACCGTTTCACTTTGTACTTAGCATTCAATTGATTCTGATTTAGAAAACTGTCAACATTACCTATCGGTACTAAACCAGATGAAAATTCTAAAGCTTGACCCTTCAAACAAGGCACTAGTTTGTAACCACTAAGCAATTGAATTGCATCAATGCCTAGCAAACCTTCGAGTTTAACCTCGTCAGAATTGAATTGTTCAGCTAGTTTTAATTGTTTAGAGACATTACTATGAGCTAACTTTAAGCCATCGACAGAATATGAAAGCTCTACATCTTTACTAATTAGGAAAGGAAAAACACTATCTTTATTACGGTCACCAAAATCAACATTAAGGTACGTTTCACCAAAGGTTTTAAAGTCAGAGTCTAAGAAAGTATTTATAAGTAACTTAGTCTCATTTTTGCAATGGAAATTTAACCTACTAAGTACTTTATCAGAGACGTAAGAACGCTGACTACCTGTGTCTACTAAGAAACGCACCCTAGTTTTGAATTGACCTGACCCTACAGTAACACAAAGAGTAGGTAAAATGAAAGTTTTACCAGAGTCAGATGAAGCATTTAAACAAAAGTTAGTGTTTACTTTACTCACATTGTTTGGACACAATGCTGAAATATGATTAAAGGACTTACAATTAGAACAAGAAAAATCAAGGGAATTTTTACAATTATGGGAATTATGTTTAGAGCTCGTACATTTTGAACAAATATTCAATTCATCGCATCTAGCTCTTCTATCGTGAAATTTAGAATACTTACTGCATCTAGACATACAATGACCGCTAGCATTACAAAACTTACAAAAGAAGTTTTTTGGTTTACCATCAAAATTGTTAGGGTTAGAATTTCTAGGCAATTCAGAATTTAAAAAAGTAGCTCTAATAACGTGTTTGAAATTTGAATGAGATGGGTTATCATTGAATTTTACATTTCTAGAGGAACCTAAATATAAATTGAGAGTAGTGATAATACCCGAGTAGTTGTCAAAAATATTTTGCATTGTAGGGAAATTATTATCTAATTTCCTAACTAATTCCTGCTTGAAAACATTAGGTAATTTATTGAAAATGATATGGCTAATCAAAGTGTTTGCACTATGTTCCTCAAGTAGGTTAATATCATAGTTTTTCAAATCACTAATTATGCACCTAACTTCGTTTATAAACAGCTTAGTTTCAAGAAGACTAGGATCAGATTTAGGTTTCAATTTTAACAATTTAGCATAGAGATCATTGATTATAGCGTTAGGGTTAAGAAATTCGCCATTTAGCAATTCAAGAGCTACTGTATAATTATCATTTGATAATTGAAGATGCCGAACTAATTTAAGGGCATAGCCACTCAAGTAAGATCTCAAATAAGTGAATTTAGAAATATTAGACAAACGACGTTGATCAATTACATTCCTAAACTGAGTAATGAAAGCATGGTAATCTAAATGAGAGGAGCCTTCACCTGAAAAACTAGTACATTTGAGTTCAGGCAATTTTAACTCACTAACTGGAAGTTTGGCGCTTTGCTCCTCATCTCCATCTTTACTAGCTAGTCTATTCAGTCTGGCTTGAACAGAAAGAGTATATTTGGATTGATTCTCCAACTCTTTATCTGTGTCATCTGAAAACAAGTCGCTATAACCTGTGGACTCTAATATTAGTGAGGTAATTTGATCGTCGTACTCCTTGATTTCATCTAGGTAACCTTTAATAATATTTTTAAAGGTGGAATAATCCATATCAGGATCATAATTATTGAAAGAAATAGTAATACGGCGTTTAAGCACAGCACGCTTAGTTACAAGTTTAGATTTAGTATTTACATACTTAGTTTCGGTCTCTAACTCTGAGCCAGACATTGTTGCAAGAATTTGATGGTGGTAAAACCAATAAGAAAATTTCAAGAATTAAATATGTTAGAATTTAGATGAACAAATTAGGTTTCAAAGTATAATGACATAAATTTTAAAACAAGAAGCGCAGATCTTTATTTGTAGTTATTCTGAAATATACAAATTAAGTTAGAAATGAAGCTTGGCAATCCTAAATAGCATTTGTTTTTATCACCATCAAATTCATGCGACTGACTAGAGTTAGTACCTTACAAAATGTAGCACAACATTAGCATGGGATACCGGTTAAGGTAACAGGAGATTTCAGGAAAGGAATTAGGAGAGTTTCGGATTGTATACCGAAGGTAATTTCCGTTCGGGTTTATGCACACTGCACAGGGGTTTTATTCTAAAGAATATGAAAGTAAATAGTTAGTGTTACCACCACCAGATAGCTCTATATAAATTCAATATAGCAATTATTATAACAAAGTATACTACCTTGAAATTTTTACCATTAAGGATTTTAAAGCTTATTTCAAGAGTCAAAACAAATTTATATTGAATTGACTAACAGTTTTAAGTTTTATAGAGTAGGGAACTCTAATTATTGAGAAGAATGAAATGGAGCAAAGCTCACGAAATAACGGCGTACTACTGTACTATTAAGAGAAATGTTCGAACATGAAAAGGATAGGAATTAAGCTTTCAATATTTCCGAACATTAACGATGTACAATTTATATGTACAACGTGTAAGTTAGTTAATCAAATTAGACAAGACACAACTTCAAACGAATTAAACAGTTCGAGAGTTGGGTAGATACTGATTTTGTAGCACGCTGTGCACATCTTATATAAGGTTAAATTTGGTAAAGAGAGCCATCTAGTGGTGATATAACACGTAATGAATATTATAATATTATACAATTGTATAAATAAATGAATAGTTCTCATTAAATAATGAAAACAATTTATGCCTAATTAATATAATACAAATGGTAAGGAGTTCTTTTTTATACACTCCCCACCACACAAAAAAGTAATTCCTAATTGCTTTCTTCTTCGCGGCCAGTCGCTTAGAAGTTCTTCGACGGTCCTTCTCAGGTACAGCTGATCCCGTCGAAAGTTTTGGTGCGCTCTCCACAGATATCTCCAGAGGGTGCAGGAGATTGATGGACTGATTCTATATGCTACATAATTATAGAATATGTACTAAGTATTTTTCATATAATATCAAATGAACAGAGAGATAGTGTTTAACAGGCACATGACATTCTACTCATTTATTATATGTATGATTCGTTTTGATAATGAATACTATTATATAATAACCAATATAAAAATAGATAACAAATTTTATAACTTCAACAATTCTTTACAATATTTAATTACTATTAAATGCATTCATGATTTAAGTTTACAAACTCCTCCACCAGAGGGAGACATATATTGAAATAGTGTTCAATCGAATATTGTTCAGTGTGAGAGATAGGTAGGGCAGTAGAATGTAGGTAGAATATAGTTAGTGTGTTTTGAATGGTGCGTAAGTTAGCAGGTGTTCGCTTCCTTCAGCCTCCTTAATTTGTGGGTGAAGGAAGCAATTCCTTATTTAGTACTGTCGTTCCTTTGTGATTGATTTATTCAGTCTATGCCTTATTTTAGATTGGTGCCTGAATTATTCAGATTGGAGATCATTAGTTTAGATTATTTGAGACGGTTTGAAATTAGTTTTGCTAGTAAAAGTTCTTAAGTTACAAGGAGTGGAGAAGGGCTATTGCAGTGCTGGGAGAAACTTTATCACCGTGTAATAAACACGAATCCAAAACAGTCAGGTGAGAAGTAGTGAATCTATTGCGGATAGTAACAAGTAGTTTAATGATGTAAGAGGTGACGGTGATTGAGCTCACTGACCTAAATCCCACTACTGATTAATTTGGGAATATGTGCTACTATTTGTATATTTTAACTGTTAGCAGAGATATTTTATATTTATCATGGCGTGGTGAATTTGTCCATTTTTAACTGATGTAATAAAGTTTTAGTTTGTTCTGATACCAATATGTGTAAAGTTTAATTAGGTAAATTTTATTGTTCAGAGTTTTAAGAATCTTTTTTTTATATTTCAGTACCGCGCTGTTACATTCTTTGAATAAAGCTCTGTTCATGGTCACACGTTTGGATTCTCCTCCCGCATTGTATAGTACTGACTGTGGATGCCCTCTTGTCTTTGCGGGATGAGTACCTTGGAATCGGGAGTAGCAAGAGGAACACTAATTTAGTGCCTGTACACTAATTGAAGCAAGAGAAAGAGCTGTGGTGAAATAAGTTGTAGTTGAAGCCAACCAAGATTCACTACCATCTATCTTACATTTACAAGATAGCTGTGGATAGACAGTGGGCAGTAACTTCTATTTTTTCATATATTATGATCATATCTCAATTTGGAGAGTCATAATCTTTCTGCGTCATTGTTTAAGCAGAAATATCACATTTTCTGAGTGTTCACTAACGGGTTGGTTTTTTTAAGGCAAAACTTAGAAGATATTTTGTTATGGAAAAGCTAACCATTAGCAGTTTAAAGATAGCTCTCGCTAGCTTAGGTGAATCTTCGGCAGGGGCTAAAAATGATTTGCTTTGTAGATTGGAAGAAGTGATGAGAGAGAGAAAATTGACTGTTGACAAGGTTTTAGAGTTAGTTAGAACGGGTAGAAGAGTCGAGATGAGTGATCAGAACGAAGATGGTGTGATTCAGGAGGTTAAGTGTACTGAGGTGATGGTTAAAAACAATAGTGTCAATGTGGGTGAACAAGTGGGTGCCAACGATGATATTAGACCAGAAGATAGCGTTTCTCAGGTAGGTGCTGTCGCAAAGAAAGTAAAACAGAAGGGAGTAGGTTCTCATGTATCGATGGTATCTCGCACTTCCACTTGCATGACATCGTTGTCAGCCTTAGAAAGAAGGAGAGTAGAAGTTAGAAGAAAGGTAGAGGCAGCTCAGAATGATAAGTTAGAACAGTTGGAAAGATTGAAAAGACAGAGTCAAAAAGAGCGATTAGAAAAAGAGAAACTACGACGAGATGAAGAATTAAAGGAGAAATTGCGTGAACTAGAGTTAGAAGAGGAAATAATGGCGTTGGAGAGAGAAGCAAGAGATGATGCGCTTAGAGTTGAAGCGGAGGCTTGGGGAAGATATGCTCGGGTAGATTTGGGAGAAGTTCAGAATTTCCAATCGACACCTAAGCAAATAATAGAGGAAAGTAATTTATGGAGGCAAGATAGACAGTATCTAGAAATTCAGCAATTGAAAGAAGCCGAGAATAATAACAATGCGAATAGCAGTAAGAAAGAGAACGGGAAGCTTGATGGACAGGGTGTTGGTGGGGAAAATCTTTCAGAGAAAAAAGATAATATCATGTTACGGGAGTTAACTGCCAACAGCTTACGGATGTGTTTACCAAAACATGAGATTGAAGTCTTTTCTGGCGAAGCTAGTGAATATACGATCTTTAAACAATCTATGCAGTCCATCATGAATTCTAAAACTATTGATGAAGGAGAGAAACTGCATTACATTTACCAGTATACTAGAGGCGAGCCCCGGGAACTAGTCAAGGCAGCTTTATATATGGATTCGCGAAGGGGCTTAACTGAGATATGGAAATGGTACAATGAAAAATATGGCGCACCGGAGCTCGTAGGATCTGAATTTATCGATAAATTGCTTTCTCGTCCTACCGTTGGAAGGGATGATGTTGAAGCGCTGCGGGCCTTTGCCGTATCGCTAAGATTGACCGGTAATGTTGTCGATCAAGTACCTTCAGGGAAAAGTGAATTAGAACATCCCAAAACTATTAGACTGCTGATATCTAAGCTTTCGTTTGGGTTGCAGGATAGATGGAGACAGTTAGTATCAAGGAAAAGGGAGGAAGGAGGTCAAATAGTGTATATGGATTTAGTCAGATTCGTCGAACAAGCTGCCAGAACCGATTCTGATCCAATATTCGGAAAGGAAGTCATGCATAAACTCTTTGTGGGAACTAGTACGGTGAACAGTCGCAATCGAAAAGTGATACCTATCAACGTGGTTTCATTTGGCAACGATCATTTTGAATCTGGGCAAGTGGAGAAAGATAATCATTTCAGTAATACCAAGCGAGACGGGGAATTAAATTTTAACCCCAAGTGCTACCAATGTGGTGACTCGCATAAGATTGAATCTTGTAGATATTTTAAGGGATTGCAAGTGAACAATCGTTTCGATTTAGTAAAGAAGCGAAGAGCCTGCTTTATTTGCTTGGTGGAGGGACATTCTGCTAACAATTGTCCTAGACCTAAAATTTGTAATAAGTGTGATAGATATCACCATGAGATGTTGCATGTTGATAGAAGCTTGTCGGGAACAGATTGGAGTAGTTTTACGCCCAGCTTTGGAAACACTTCTCGACGCATTCAAAATGGATCAAATAGAAATGATCCAAAGTTTAGTAATGGTGGGGAACTAAATGAAATTGGATCTGATAGGGTCTTCAATTCTAATTCTGAGCAGGGAAACAGGGTACCTATTGGAAGAGTATCCATAAGAGAAGGGACTGATATAGGAGCAATGGCGGTTCTACCAGCGGTCATAAGGAGTAATTCCAATTCCATATCGCATATATCAGTATTCTTGGACCAAGGTAGTGCTGTCTCGTTTTGTACTTCTAGACTTCTAGATAAACTGAACATCAGTAAAGGTGATATTCATGAAGCTTTTCTCCACGCTGAAACCTTACATGCGAGTAAAAGGGAAAAGACCTATCTAGTTTCCGGTCTGACAGTGAAGGGTGAAAATGAAGAAGAGTGGATACCGCTGCCACCGGTTTATGTTGTAAACAAAATACCGATAAACAAGAAAGATGTAATTGATAGGAGTGAGATTGCTAGGTGGGATCATTTGCAGGGTATTGAATTGAATGTGGTAAGAGATGTTGATTTGATGTTAGGTTCAAATGTACCTGCTGCGCACGGACCTATAGAAATAAGAGTAGCACCACGATCAGGAGATCCTTACGCCATCAGGTCACTCTTGGGTTGGTCTGTGATCGGATTGATTGCAGGTCAGTCTTCTAGTAATGTTCCTGTTAATAAGGTGCGAATAAATACAGAAGAGATTAAGAGATTGGTTGAGTGTGCATTTGAAAGGGGATTTGAGGGGTTGGTCGAGGATAAGGAAGGGTTTTCTGGAGAAGATGAGCATTGGTTAAAATTGGTAGAGGATGGTTGTCGTAGTGTAAATACTCATTATGAGATTCCTTTACCAATGCGCGAACACTCAAGTGACTTGCCAGACACACGGTCTTCTGCTTACAGGCGTGTTATGGGTTTAAAGAAAAAATTAGAAAAAGATCCTGAGTTACGAAAACAATACGAAGGGGGAATGGAAGATTTAATAAGGAAGGGGTATGTTGAAAAGGTTGAATGTTCAAATTCTAAAGGGAAATGGTACATACCTCATTTCGCTGTGAAACATCCAGCAAAACCAGATAAGGTTCGAATAGTTTTTGACTGTGCTGCAAAGAGTAATGGCTTATCGCTGAACGATTTGCTTTACTCTGGCCCTGACCTGGCAACGCAACTCATCGATGTATTATTAAGATTTAGAGAAGGTTGCGTTGCATACACAGCTGACATAGAAGCTATGTTTCATCAAGTCTTGGTGCCGGAGAAGCATCGAAAATACTTGCGATTCTTTTGGTGGGATGGAGGTATAGAAGGTGGACAAATTCACGAATTCCAGATGGCTGTGCATCCTTTTGGCGCGTCATCATCTCCTAGCATCGCTAACTATGCGCTACGTAAACTAGGGGATGATATGCACGACACTTTCAACAAGTCTGTTAGAAATATATTGACTGATAATTTCTACGTAGATGATTGCTTAAGATCCGGAAGTAGTTTGTCGTTGATGCGGACAGAGGCGCTTAAGATAAAAAATCTATGTTCTATGGGGGGATTCAATTTGTGTAAATATGTTAGTAACGTTGATGAGATTCAAAGGGATCTAGCAGGAGATGTGGATGCTGAAAAGAGCTGTCAAAAAGCCTTAGGAGTTGTGTGGAATGTGGCTTCTGATAGTCTTGGGGTAGTAAATGCAACTAGGGAAACACCAGCAACAAAGAGAAAACTGTTATCATCCATTGCAGGGGTGTACGATCCGTTAGGATTGTTAGCTCCTTTGGTATTGCAGGGTCGAATCTTATTTCAAGACGTCATTCGGGAGGATGGGGTACTTGAATGGGATGGTAAGTTAAATGAATCTCATGAAGAGAGAGCAAAGACTTGGATATTAAGCATGCATTTTATACAGCAGACGAATGTACCTCGAAATGTTATAGGTAGATTTGACACAGTTAGTTGTCTGCAATTGCATATATTTGGTGATGCATGTGAGCGAGGACATGCCGCAGTTGCTTACGTGCGAGTAGAACAATTTAATGGAGAGGTGGATTGCACATTTGTAATGGGAAACGCAAGGGTGAATCCACTCAAATCAGTCACTGTGCCAAGACTGGAATTAGTTGCTGCCACTCTGGTATCTCGAATGTGCCATAGATTAAAGAAAACTTTGAAAACTTCGTTTGATAAGACTTTTTTGTGGACTGACAGTATGACGGTTCTAAGATACTAACGCAACGATAAGCTCCGATATCAAACATTTGTGGCGAACAGAGTATCAGAGATAAAGAGGAAAACGAACCTACACGAGTGGCGATATGTTAATACTGGTTCCAATCCAGCGGACGAAGGATCTCGTGGACAGTTTACTGAGAGGTGGAAGAAAGGACCCAGCTTTCTTCTAAATAGAGAGAGTGAGTGGCCGATTGAAGAGAAGGCAGCTGACTTCAATTCGACAGAGGACCTGGAAGTAAAAAGAGATGTTCCTGTCCTGGCCCTTGCTATAGGGTGTAGCCCAATGATCACATTGTTCGAACGTTATTCCGAATGGCGAGCTTTAATACGCGCAGTTGGATGGCTTCAAAAGTTCATTAGGTTTGTTTCTAATAAGAAAAAGCTCGATCCCGACAGTAAAGGACTTACGGTTGGCGAAACTGAGAAAGCAGAGAGATGTATTTTGAAGATTGTGAAGGGTGAACGATTTAGTTCAGAGTACGAGTGTTTGACAAAGGGAATGTCTGTTAGAAAGGGAAGTGTTCTTTCAAATTTGGGCGTGTTCTTGAATAATGATCTGATAAGAGTAGGCGGGAGATTAAGTAACAGTGAGCTACCATATAATAGTAGACATCCAATTGTGTTGCAGGATCATCACGTGACAACATTGATTATTCGTGACTGTCATGCTAGAGCAGGTCATCTTGGAGTATCTACAGTATTAGGATGGACAAGGGAAATGTTTTGGATAATACGTGGATATTCAACTGTACGTAGAGTAATTTCCAAATGCGTCTTGTGCAAAAAGGTTCAGGGGAAGTCTCTCCAACAAAAAATGGCTTGCTTACCTGAGGAAAGAGTTGCAGACCATGTACCAGCATTCACTTTTACTGGATTGAATTGTTTTGGGCCTTTCTACGTGTCTGTGGGTCGTGGAAAAACGCAAGTAAAACGGTATGGAGTGATTTTCACTTGTATGAATGTTAGAGCCGTGCACCTTGAGATAGCACAAGATTTGTCATCTGAAGCTATACTCAGGGTTATCAGGAGGTTCATGTCTCGCAGAGGTATGGTAAGATTGTTTTGTTCAGACAATGGAACTAATTTTGTTGGTGCGAAAAGAGAATTATTGGAATCGTTAGGAAATGCTCGTGTGTTGTACGGTGTTGGAAAAATGGATGTAAGATGGGAATTTAATACCCCTAAGGCGTCTCATTTCGGTGGAATATGGGAAAGGGTGATACGCACTGTGAGGAGAGTACTTGAGTCTGTGATGGGTCGGAAAACGTTCACTGATGACAGTCTTCAAACTGTTTTCTGTGAAGTTGAAGCAATTGTTAATAGCAGACCTTTGATTATAGTTGGTGATGATCCTTCAGAGGGAGTACTAAATCCACAAAAATTGCTCAATCTTGGAACTTCTATGATATTTGAGGGAAACGTGCCAAAGACAGTGCCTGATGTATGCAAGAGATATGAGCACATTCAAGCTATCGCAGATCAATTTTGGAAACGTTGGTGCCGCGATTATCGTAGTTCTCTGCAAGGTCGTGCGAAGTGGGTCGAACAAAAAAGAAACGTGAAGATTGGAGATATTGTCTTGATGATTGATGAAACTCAACCTAGATGTCATTGGTCCGTAGGTCGAGTCATGAATGTAAAAACAAGCTCAGACGGACTAGTTAGAAGTTTGACTCTGAACTCTAAGGGTAGAACATACGTAAGACCAATATCAAAGCTGATTATGTTAATCGAGAACGAAGAACTGCCATAAATAATATTAGATCCTGTATTGAACAGGACAAGAGTGTGGAACGAATTCCCGAGAAGGGACTATTAAATGCATTCATGATTTAAGTTTACAAACTCCTCCACCAGAGGGAGACATATATTGAAATAGTGTTCAATCGAATATTGTTCAGTGTGAGAGATAGGTAGGGCAGTAGAATGTAGGTAGAATATAGTTAGTGTGTTTTGAATGGTGCGTAAGTTAGCAGGTGTTCGCTTCCCTTCAGCCTCCTTAATTTGTGGGTGAAGGAAGCAATTCCTTATTTAGTACTGTCGTTCCTTTGTGATTGATTTATTCAGTCTATGCCTTATTTTAGATTGGTGCCTGAATTATTCAGATTGGAGATCATTAGTTTAGATTATTTGAGACGGTTTGAAATTAGTTTTGCTAGTAAAAGTTCTTAAGTTACAAGGAGTGGAGAAGGGCTATTGCAGTGCTGGGAGAAACTTTATCACCGTGTAATAAACACGAATCCAAAACAGTCAGGTGAGAAGTAGTGAATCTATTGCGGATAGTAACAAGTAGTTTAATGATGTAAGAGGTGACGGTGATTGAGCTCACTGACCTAAATCCCACTACTGATTAATTTGGGAATATGTGCTACTATTTGTATATTTTAACTGTTAGCAGAGATATTTTATATTTATCATGGCGTGGTGAATTTGTCCATTTTTAACTGATGTAATAAAGTTTTAGTTTGTTCTGATACCAATATGTGTAAAGTTTAATTAGGTAAATTTTATTGTTCAGAGTTTTAAGAATCTTTTTTTTATATTTCAGTACCGCGCTGTTACATTCTTTGAATAAAGCTCTGTTCATGGTCACACGTTTGGATTCTCCTCCCGCATTGTATAATTACCATTATAATTCGTGTCCAATAACGTTAATGCTGAACCGGAAATACTAAATCAGGTTTAAGGCTTACTCTTAGGCATAGTTCAATTGTTCCAAACCGTATTGTACAGCTTAATATCTCACACAAAGACCTTTTTCTTAACAATAGACTTAAGATGGAACCTAGAGATAAATGAATCGAAGCTCCTCCCACTCCCTATATAAGTCGAAAACTCCGACACTCAGCATTCATGATGATAGATCAATCATCAAACAGATATCTCAGAGGAAGGTTATCTAGTGTGAACGCTCTCACCGTTGCACTTTATAAACTCTCTTAGGATTGTTATTATTGCCGCTTATTTCAAATTTCTTTCTCATATTTCCTATTGGCGCTGATTTTTATGTATATAATTCATATTTAATCAGTTGTCTCTGGATTCTGATGATTTGCTAAGCGCCCACACGGGGCCCTAGGCAAATGGAAGGACCAGCACTTTTTATTCTTATTGCCTCTATTCCTTTCCACTGCGTGACGTCTCCCGAGGGGGCGGGGTAGAGCCCTGCCTACTCACTGCCATTGGCTACTTGGGCCACTGGTTAGTTAAACCTCGTGTCACGTGATGGCATAGCTTAGTTTAGCCATTTTTTATTTAGGTAGGATAAAACTTAAAAACCCAAAAAAATTATTATAGGGTTTTCGTCTTTATTCTATTAGTCTATTTTCTTTATCTCTTTTTTCCTGTTTTGTATATATTTTTCTCCTTTATCTATCCTCTTAGGGTGCTGCCTCTTTTCCGCTTGGGGCCCCGTAAACCATAAGATTGTAACAAGTTCTTTGTATTTTGTTACTTATTTTCATATTTACATTATTATAGTGGTAGTTTATCATTACCCTTTTAGTAGGTCACATAATTATTAATTACTAGGTAGGTTACACATTTACTGTTATTAGGTAGGTAGGACATGTTAGGACAATACAACAGGGGCCCTGGTGGCCCCACACCCTCCAACTCAAACAGAAAAAACTACAAAATACTACTTAGGAAAATTAATCCCAATACCCCAACAACACATGAACAGATATTTAGAGTTACTTTCAGAGGCATAGACACCCCCCTAACACGAATCAAAGACACTCACAATGGTTTTTATGCCCACACTGACAAGCAAGAAAATATAGACAAACTCCTCACCCCCGCTTCCATCCAGTCCCTCCGTACTATCAATCTCGAACCATCTATTCCCCCTGAACTGAGAGCCAAGAGGTCTGTGTTCGTTCGACAGCTCGACCATTCGGTCGGCAGTCGAACAGCTGACGAGCTGAAGGCCGAGCTTGAACGAAACCACCCTTGGCTCCAGGTCAGGGAGGTTACCAAAATCAAACAATACACACACGTTCTAAAACTCCAATTACAAGATACTGCAATGGCCAATAGAATTATCACAGACGGACTACTACTTTTCAACACCCGCATTTCCCCCCACCAATGTTCCATAGAAAAATTCACCCACATCTTAATATGCTACAAATGCTACAAATTCAATAGCCATATCACTAAAGAATGCACCTCCACTAAAATAGTTTGTTCAGAATGCGCTAATGAAGGCCATACCCACATAGACTGCAAATCCCCCCACAAATCCTGTCTCAACTGTAATCAACCCCATAGAACCCTAGCAGCCAGTTGCCCATACAGAAAAGAAACCATAAAGACAATAGATTCAAATCACAAACAACAACAACAAATAACTGAAATGCTACATATGCAAAAATAGTCAAAACAACAGTCGAAAACATACAACCAAAACAAATAAATTTATCATCAAACATGGACATTAAACTAATAGCACTTATTTTAGAAGCACATAAAGCCACATTAACCGGAAAAAAGAGATTCGGATAAACACTCTCCGAATCTCTAAAACTAAATTATGACATCGACGCCAAATTTCCCGACCGTGACTCGCAAGAAATACTAAATATATACTTTGATAGATCTGACGACTCGACGACCCAACGCATGGAAACTGACAATATACCCTCAACTGACACTGACGACGGACCCTCAACAAAACCAAAATCAAAAAAGACTAAAAAGAGACATAGAACAACCCCTCCAACTACCAATGACCAACCCCCACCACAAAAACAAAAGACTGCAAAAGAAGACAGAACAGACCTACCTTCACCACAACCACAAAGACAAAATGACCGATCCCGCAATAGACAACGAACTCAATCCATATCCGAAAAACATACTAGATCAAATTCAATCACATCCCACAAAATACATTCTATAGACAACGCTCACACCAAACCAGACGAAACATATTATATATACATGGATGCAACTACTAACAATCCAGTTATCGACGAAACGACTTCTGACTTCGACTTATATCAACTACTGTCACAGGGGAAAATTAAAATAGGGGTAATAGACAGGGCTTATCCAACAATTTTGATAAAAGAACTAAAGACAAACAAGGGCACGACATTCCATAGACATGATATAATACAACTTCTTGACCACGACGAATACAATAAAAGGACCAACATATTCTTTCTAAATTACTAATGACGGACAGACTTAATATTTATGACTTGACTATTATACAGCATAATGTACGAAATTGGACAACTAACAGATTTGCTCTCTCAAACATTTACAATAATATCAATCCAGACGTAATTTTAATCAACGAACACTCCATTAAATCAGGCAATAGCTTCAAAATATTTAACTACAACACCATATACAGCAACAAAAAAGACGAAAACAATAGCGGATCAGCAATAGCCATTAGGAAAAATTTAACTTACAGACTACACGACAATTTTCATACGGACTTACTAGCAATTACAATAGAAACAATACAAGGCAACATTACAATAGCGACGACTTACAATCCACCTAGAGACTACTTTTTAAATTACATTGACTTTCACACACTATTACATGACGACAGACCGACGATAATAATAGCAGACTTAAACGCACGACATTTTGGACTCAACAACAGAAGGGCAAACAACACGGGCAGACAATTAATTAAAATAATGCAAAAATACAACCTAACCCACCATGGACCAGACTTTCCGACTTTCATAGGTCCCACAGGCAGTGGGACCCCAGACATTGTTTTAACTAATAGTACATTCCATTATAATCTCCATCTTGCACCAGGCCCCCTAACCCCTTCAGACCATATCCCCATCATAGCTAAATTATCAACATCACTCATTCATTACCCTATCAAACCTCGACAACAATTTCATAAAACCAACTGGGACATATATAAGACAATTTTATCGAACTATAACTTAGATATGAAACACGACGCAACTACAAACGACATCGACGACTATATATACAAATGGACTAACGCAACCACTGACGCAACAAATCAAACCACACCAACAATTTACAAAAGAGCAATACCCGGAGTTCGACCAGACAATACAATTTTACAACTCCAAGCTGACTACAATAGATTACTAGATAATATTACAACATACGGACCATCAATAGACAAATACAGGCAAATGCACAGACTACAGACTACCATTCAACAAGTATATAGGGACAAACGGGCTACGACATGGGAACAACTTATAAATGACTTAGATTTAGAAGACGACCCCAGTAAATTTTGGAAGACAATCAAACGACTACAAGGAAACAACAAACAAACAGCACCATATTTGACAGATGACAACGGACAAAAATACAACTCAGACAACGAAAAAGAACACATTTTTAGGCAGCATTTTTCACAAATTTTTACGGACGACGGACAGCAAGACAACGACTTTACCAACGAAATTGATCAACACATGTCTACAGTAGACGAAATAGTATCACCATTTGACACAGCCGACATTAATAGACTCCAACAATCATTTCCACCAATCACAATAGAAGAATACAAGAAGACTCTCAAGACATTTAAAAATAAAGCACCAGGACCCAGTAAAATAAAACTTCTTCAATTACAAAATTTACCCCCAAATATGACCATAGCACTCATATCAATATTCAACCTTTCCATTTCATTAGGCTATTTCCCCAAACCTTTCAAAAAAGCAATCATGATCCTTATTCCTAAATCAAATATCAACCAAAACAAAACAAAAAACTATAGACTCATTTCATTATTAGACATACATGGCAAGATTTTAGACAAGATAATTAACAATCGACTGAACCACAAACTGCAACAATCAGGGAACATCAACATTAGGCAACATGGATTTAGGGCTCATAGGGGAACACATACAGCTTTAGCGACTTTAAATGAAACAATTTCTAGGGACATTAGGTTAGGGAACAACATCGACTTAGTATTTAGGGACGTTGCCAAGGCCTTTGATAAGGTCTGGCACAATGGACTCAAATTTAAAATAACTTTACTAGGACTTGATGACTGTATGACGAAGACTTTATGCAACTACCTCGACGACCGATATGCATCAATAAGAATAGGCAACCACGTAGGACCGGAATTCCCCTTAAAGACAGGCGTCCCCCAGGGCGCCTGTCTCTCCCCAACTCTTTACAGTTACTTCACTCACGACATACCTGACCCAATACCCAAGACTGACTATATATTATTTGCTGACGACATTACACAAATTATTTCAACTAGGGACAATTTTAGATACTTAGGGAAACTGACAGAACGTGCAATACGGCAAATCAACGACTATGAACAACGATGGAAAATAAGGACAAATGTAGGGAAATTTAATTTGATCAATATAGGTAGGAAAAAGACAGCAATAGTAGACATAGGGGAAACAGTAGTGCCATACAAACGGGAAGGGAAAGTATTAGGATTAACAATTAATAGACTAGGGTTCACACCACAAATAGCACAAAGGAAAGCAATAGCACAAAATAGACTCAGCAAACTATATAGATTTAGGGACCTTAGCCAACACACTAAGAAATACTTATACACAGCAACAGTCCGATCCCCCCTCCTCTACCCCACCATTCCCCTTCACACCATCTCAAAAACACAAATGACACAATTTCAACGACTACAGAACAAAGCAATCCGATTCATTACAGGCAATAGATTAATAGACAAAATCCCATCTCAAACTCTTCACCAACAAACCAATCTAGACCCCATCAACATACATCTCCACAATCTCGCAAACAATATCTGGAACAAAATTCAAATAAACAACCCAACTCTTTACAATAGTTTCCCAATCCAAACCAATCAATTCCACATCAAAAAATCACATTTTCCAAGTAGCAAAAAAATAGCACTATCAGATCCACCCATTCCATTATACAAATAAGACTGACTAAGACGACTATATATTTTCTTTTTTCATGCATCATATTCTTTATTTTTTAGTAATAACCTATGTACGTAATAAATTTTTATTTAACCAAAACACGTTTCTCCCAGTACGCGGGTGTGGTGAAGAGAACGTTGTCCCAGTATCCACGCCCGTTGGGAGAGAACCTCACAATCTGTGTTCAAAGCAACATCTCCAACTTTAAGCATCTCCCAGTACGCGGTTGTGGTGAAGAGGACGTTGCCTCAGTAGCCACAGCCGTTGGGAGAGAACCTCATGTCGCATGCTTACTGCTTATTCGATTCAACAACTCACTTCTCCCAGTACACGAGTGTGGTGAAGAGGAGGAACCTCATTAACCCACTCGTGGGAGAGAACCACAATGGTCCGAGTGTTGAAAACTATTAAAATTTGTAACAATAGTCTTTTAACCCACCCTACGCTACTCTCAGTACCCGGATGTGGCGAAGAGGAGGAGCCCCAGTAACCACATTCGGGGGGAGAGAACGAAGTTTCAAGCGGCTTTAAATCTACTTTGTAAATATTATATAATTGTAAATACTCATAATTATTTGTTCTTGTTCTTTGTTCTCGTTCTTGTTACTTGTTCTGCGTTCTTTGTTACAAAAAAAAAAAAAAAAATGTATATATAGATCACACTACTGATCAAACACAATAGAAAAACTTCACACTAAAACCTTCTATCACTTTTAGCCAAAAAAATAAATAGCCCTGAAGGGTTAAAAACTCAATTCAGCTTATTTTAAACTACACCTCATACCTACTCCCCACTCAAACAATGCGATCTTTTCGCCTTTTATCTTCTACTTTATTTCCTTTTCGAACCTAGGTTCATTCCCCCTCTTCTGACCAAACTGGTCCCCCCTTCCCACTACTTCTAGATCTGTCTGGCATCGCCCCCCCCCCCCCTCAGCATTCATAATTGTGTGAACCTTCGACACGACAGTTTGTGCTCTGTTAATTACTTGAAAAGACGAAGAACTTGACAATTATAAGGTGAGTTTGAACAATATATTTAGATTATTGCTTTTTTTAAACAGTAGGAATATTTCAGCTACATTTCACAGTAGAACCTTCTTATTCATGCTTGTTTTTTTTTTAATTTTACCCCAAATTTCATTTAGAAGAGCAACGTGTATTTGAGAAAACCCGGTAATATGAAATGGTAAAATATTAAAATAGAAATATTCCAAATGCTTAGGGACATAAACAAAACATTGTCTCTTATTAGATATTTCTATTTATATAATTGTGTTACAATGAACAAACAGTAATTACTTCTTCACCCGGTTGTCCCCTAAAATGTTTGCGCACAGTTTTTCGAGAGAAACTTTTTTCTATCGAACTTCCAAAGTCCAAACTTGGTGTACGCATAGGTCTACTTTTCATCTATCTATACATACGTAAAATAAAATGGCAGTTTACTTCGTATTCTCGTTATCAAAGTGCGCGGAAATGCGCAGTCCATATGCAAAGACTATATAAATATATGGAATACAACATAATTAATATATATTTAGAAATTAATTAAAATATCAGACAATAGTTCGTAACCTGTCTGTAGAAATTGGTGAATTGTAGTTTTAAATTATATTTTCTGTATAATTCACCTCCTGATATGTAAATTATAAATTTTCTTTGAATATTCGTATTTGATGGAAAAATATCATCATATATTAAAATCAAAAATGATTATTTGCTTTAATTTATATAATACAATTTTCTAAAAACTGTTTGATAGCAAGAAATTTTTCAATATTTGTTTCCTATGATCATAAGTTGCAACTAAATATTGTCTGTGATTCATTATCAGTAAACTAACCCAAAATGTTATTTCAGATTTCAAAAATGCCTAACAAGAGAATTTCAAAGAATTTTGCCTTCGTCAGCACAAAGTACGACTTCACGCCTCCGATTGAAAACCAGACCATTTGCAAGATGACCAAGTCCCTCGGCAACAACACATTCCAGGTAAGAAAAAACTATAGATTGCATCATATTGTTAGAACTATTTCACTCAGTAACTAGTTTATCCTTCTACAGTAATATTGTAATGCATGAAAAACCAATGATGTAATTATGAATTGTCAATTGATCTACATAGCATTAGATATGCATACTGTCATCAAATTAGGAGGATATTTAAATAATTTCACTTATGGTTTTCTCAATTTTGTATTTTACACTTGTAGACTTAGCCTCAGGAACTGAATGTCTTTGTATGTTCCAGTTATTTATTAATTAAACAACATAGACATACAAAAACTGATAAAAAATTTTTGGAGTACAGCTAATTAGTTTATAAATTCGTTTTTAATTAATATATGCCTTTGAACATAAAGAAGTTCATTATTCATGGAAGTATATACCCTATTTCATTCACAGTATGTGTCAATCAAAGCCGCATTAGTTAATAAACCAGTCTGTACTTTCAATTTCTGTTCATCTTTATATTGTAATCACTAAATCTAACTTGATAAGAATACCCAGTCTAATGTCAGGTTATTCACTTCTTAAATTAACTCTCCAATTTTTCTTCTTAGGTTGTCACACAAAATGGTGAAGAGTTCATCGCTTCCCTAGTCAAAATGTTCCGTAGCAACGTTATGATGATACCCGGCAGCTACGTAATCACCGAACCAATTCCTGATGGCAACAAAATCAAGGCAGAGATTATTCGTATATTGCAACGAGACCAAATAAGAAAGTTAAACAGGGATGGAATTTGGCCGGCATCATTCTCCGATTGTAAATACATCAACAATGGTTACAAAGAAGAATTTAAGGAAGAGGTTGACCAGCATATTCTTCGGACTCGTAAGCCACTGTGTTCAGCGTCCCATTATCTCGGAGGAACTACGTCTGTCACAGCTGCAGATAACCATTACCAACAAAGTGAAGAGCTTGAGGATGAAATGCCTTATATTCCACCCAATCCTAACCTAAAAGGCGTTAGCAGGACTGTATTTCTAAACGAAGATGGCTCATTTGAACACGATGGTGACGAAGCTGCGTTGGTGACAGAATCTGTAAGCAGACGTAGAGGTGGAAGAAGAAGAGGCAACCGTAGACTCTAACACTTTTAGCTCAGTCGTTATTGTTATTTCAGTCATTATTATGTTATATTAAAATTAAGATACAATTTGTTCCTAGTGTTCTTTTTCTCACTACAAATTCAACTATTCAAAAATGGTCACTAATCAGTAAAGCTAGAATCTGTTTTTAACAATAAATGTGGAAGTTTTAATTTCAGTTCACAACCCTTTGCAAAAGTTTAATTAGATTCTGAATTAACTCTAAACTTTCTGTTAGAGATGCAACAATATATCTGTATCGGTTATTTCATGCTGTGTTCTGTATCTGCTGTTAAAATTGGCCATTAGAATAACTTGTTCCAAAAATTTGAACAATTTAACTTTATAATAAATTATAAAGCACTAAATATCATGTATAGATATTAATAGAGATGTGACATTGTGCATATTGCATATATGCAGTCCTCTGCATATATTTCAAGAGCATATAATATGCACGTGTGCATATATGCTAACCGAGAAATATGCACTTCTTGGTCAAATTTTAACATGTAAATGTCTAATCTATGCCGTTTTCTTCTGAACCTCTGCATAGAAGACGATTTTAATTGTGGACCCAAGTATATTTTTTCAAACTAATTATTCAAATTTAAAAAGGTTTTAGGTGGAATATTGAAACTACAAATAAATAAGTTAAAGAGGTTGGGATTTCGAGGTGTGGTGGCTAACTGGTTTGAGAGTTATATGTATGACTGATCGTAAGATATTTGTTGAGGTTGGTGGCGTTAAGTCGGAAACTAAAACTGTAAATATAGGACTGCCACAAGGATCCGTAAGTTCACCATATTTGTTTTCCTTATATGTGAATCATCTGATCATCATCATCAGATCATCTGATAAGCTTAAATTTATCCACTTTGCAGACGATACAACAGTATTTATGGCTAGCAATGACTTAGTGAGTTTGTGTCGGGATGTTAGTGTGGAACTGGGTAAGATATCCGAATAGCTAAAATGTAATAGACTTTCACTCAATATAGATTAAAGCTCATTCATGTTATTTACTCACGCTAATGTTCAAAATATCCCTGTCTCTGTGTCTATTGTTGGTAACACTATTGAAAGAACCAGTTCAACTAAATTTTTGGGAGTTCATATTGACGACAAGTTAAACTATAATTTACATGTGTCTACATTAAGTAGGAGATTGTCCTGTGTTGTTGGAGTTATGCGAAGAATTTCTAACCTTTTACCACCTGTTGTCCCGAGACTTATCTATTTCTCCTTATTTCAGTCTCTAATGGAGTATGCTGTCGTCGTGTGGGGTGGCTGTGGACTGACGAATCGCTCAAAGATCACCAAAGTACAAAATAAAGTTTTGTGTTTTTTATCCGATTTACCTGATAATATTTCACGGCCCCTCACATTCGATAAGCTATACGTCCATAAAATTCTATGTCAATTTCATAAATACATTCATTCAAATGATCCTAATAATTATATTTACACCAATGCCTCTAGACTTATTCCAGCTCATAACCATGATACCAGATTCTGTATGAATAAAAATTTGAATTTGCCACCCATTAGTAAAACAATTGTACACAAACAATTTTTCTACAACTCTGTAATTTAATGGAATAAATTACCTCTGTATGTTAGGAATCTGGATAGTAAAAATAAATTTAAGTGGGAACTGAAGAAATATTTAACTTTGTAAAGCAATTTTTAATGTTTTTTTCTGTCAAATGTACTTTGTAGGTAGGCTGAGCATATCAAATTGTTAGTTTGCTTAAACAATTACCATGCGTTTATGTAGTGAACTAGTTAAGCGCCGCCTCTTTTTAAGAGGCGGCGCTATTGTTTTAATTGCCCAATAATACCCCTGTAGGGGTACCCGGACGGGCATCAGAAAATAAAGTTTTTTTCTTTTCCTTAAACATTTAAAAATATATATCTATATATACTTTACTTATAAAAGTGTAATTAAAACCACTGTGATAAAATGTAACTTATTTTTCTGAATAAAGATTTATTTATTTATTTTAATTAATAAATAATATGACACTTGGTTTTTGTAAATACTAGTAGTAATTGATAAATAAATGAAAAGGAACAATTATTTTAGAGAGTTGTACTACTCGAAAAATATCAAAACTTTATAAAACGTATATATTTATTTAAGTAATTAAACACAAAATGGTTTAATTTTACCATTTATTAACTTAGTGTCGCTGCTTATAGTTGGGGATCATTTAAAGGAAACCGCTGGTCTAACAAGATGGTTTATGATTTTCGAGTTATGACTAAAGTAATGAACGGAATGTGATATTTGAATGTTGGATAGTTTAGAACTTAAGAACACTAAATTGGCTGAAAGAAACATTTGCCCCTCTTGTTTTTTGTGATGTAGAACGAGTGTTTTCCCAGTACAAAAATACATTAGCAGATAATAGAAGGAGATTCACTGTTGGAAACCTGAAATACCATTTAACAATAAAGTCCAATTCCACTGTTTGAATTTGAATGTGTATATTTGAAATTTACTTACTATTAAAAAAGTCTAAATTTGAAACAGCTTTGTTATATTTTGTTTTCTAACGTTAAAATAACACAGTAAAAATAAAAACTTGAGATTACACCTTCGATTTATTGTAAGTTCCATTCAAACCTCCAAAGTACAATTACATTCAAAACATAACAATATACAAAATAACTTTATTTTAAATTCCGTTATTAACTTTGGGCATTTAATATGCACACTATGTTGAATAATTTCTGGCACATAAAATGCATATTTCCAATATGCATTTTGGTTCAGCATATATGCACATTGACTTTTTGCATATATACACTAGCGGACAAAAATGTTGGACAATTCAGTTTTTTTTACCCTATTTCTGCAATATTTTCCAATGGATTTAAATAATTTTTACACTCAATTTAGCCACTTATAGTGTTAATAATGATATAAAAGTTCAGCTTAATACGTAGGATAGAAAAAAACTTATGGTGGAGTCAATTTTTTTCTCAAAATCACAGTGCCAAAAGTGTGGGACAATGTGAACAAAAATGTAAATAACTTCATATAGACAAAAAAATTTCAGACTAACATTAATATTTAGTGAAAAGGCCTTTGTTATCGATGACTGCAGCACACCTTCTACCACAGGATTGAATGAGACGACGACAATCATCTAGTGACGCTTTCACCCACTCTTCTTTGAGTTTGAGCCAAAGATTATCAGTGTTGTTGGGATTCCTGGCACTCACATTCTTCCCCAAAGTGGACCACATGTTTTCTATTGGATTTAGGTCCGGACTTTGCGGGGGCCAATCCATTACAGCCACATTTTGCTCCCGAAGAAACTCCATCACGTGTTTAGCTTTGTGGCAGGGGGCGTTATCCTGCATGAAAATGGGCAATTCGCCGGCAGAACGTCTAAGTATTGGGATGACATGATCTCGTAACAAGTTCTTGTATATGGTTCCATTAACTCTGGTGTTTAGACGGACGAGATCAGTCATCCCTTCCCATGAAATCATGCCGAACACCATTACGCTGCCCCAACCAAACTTGACTGTTTTCTTGGTGCACTTTATATCGAATCTTTCGTGACAAAATCTTCTTACATATTTTTTCCCGTCAGATCCAAATAGATTGAACTTACTTTCATCGGAAAAAAAATACATTTTGCCACTGATTGTCGGTCTAGAGTACATGATCTTAGGCAAATCTCAATCGAACTTTTTTGTTTTTGAGGCTAATCAAAGGCTTCTTCGCGGGTGACCTTGCAAAGAGGCCAATTTCACCGGGGCGTATTGACACGGTTCTACTAGAAACATTGACATCGTAGGAGGTACTCATTTCACGAGAAATACCTGCTGCCGTCTGAAACCTATCTTTAGTGCCATTTTCCTCATGATCCTATCGTCTCTAGGAGTGGTGTTTCGCGGTCTACCCTTCTTCTTCGGTGGTGAAACTTTCCCAGTCTCCTTGTAGTCCTTTATTATTCTTCCCACAACACTATTAGACGACTGCAAGTCCTCGGCTATCTTCCGGACTGAATTTTTATCTCCATAAACTTGTTCAATTCTTCTTTTCATGGAGGCGGTCATTTTCGGTGCCATTGCTATGATGTAACCGGCTAAAATTGCTATGATGTAACCGGCTAAAAACATTGCCCCACACTTTTGGCACTGTGATTTTAAGAAAAAAATTGACTCCAACATAAGTTTTTTTCTATCCTACGTATTAAGCTGAAATTTTATATCATTATTAACAGTATAAGTGGCTACATTGAGTGTAAAAATTATTCAAATCCATTGAAAAAATTTTGCTGAAATGGTAAAAAACTGAATTGTCCCACATTTTTGTCCGCTAGTGTATGCATATTTCCAATATGCATTTTGGTTCTGCATGTATACACATTGACTTTTTGCATATTATATGCAGAAATAGGCATATAATATGCTGCATATCGTGTCAAAAATTATGCATATCTTATGCTGCATATTGTCACATCCCTAAATATTAATATAACAAATATTTTCAGCTAACTCGAATCTGTCAGTGGTGAAGTGAATGAGAGTTGTGCTCACAACTGTTGTAATTTGAATTATGCATTGTATTTTTCATGTTTATCATCTTTTTAAACACTTGCAGTATTAGAGAATAACATAAGGATTATTATATTAGATATTGACGGATGGGAATATGAATAAATATTCGAAATAAATGATATTTCAAATAAATTCAATTGAATAATAATGAATTTTACATAATTACATTAATTACTAGTGGGTACCCGTGCAAATTGCACGGTTACGTGCATATATTACTATATTTTTATTTTATTCTCTTATTTAAGTACATTACTTATCGTGTTTGTTCATACACATTGAATGTCCCGTTTTCCATTACATTTTATAAGAATTAGGTACCAGTAATGTGTAATTTTCCGCCCCGTGACGTCATAAATCTATGTAGAATACTGTCGTATAGATCATAAATTATTATATAAGAAAGCTCTATAAATAACTAGAAATTACAAACACATCCAAATAATCACATTATGAAAATTTAAAACAATTGGCTACATCGATCAGTTAAATGCTTTAAATAAAATAAATAAAATTCCCATATATAGGTATCAGCTGATATTCCATTAATTTAAATTTATTAATGTAATTATTCAAAATTCGTTATAATTTTATAATAAATATGATTTATTTCGAATATTTATTCATATTCCCACTCATCATTATCAATATTAAAAGTAATTATAATATTTTCAATCGTGCACGGTGCAAAATATATCATTTATTTTCGTGAGGAAAAATGGTAACCAGCGTAGGATTATATTTTTTATTTTCTATTTATCGTCATATCTTGAAAAGTACTTTGAATTTCGGAAAACAGTTAATGTAGTTATTTTTGTAGGCCATTTTTACATATTGTAGATATTTTTTCGATTCGATTATAGTAAATTTTTTTTTTTTATTTCGTATGTTACCCATGTATTTAGCGATTTGAATTAAATCTCTATGTATTCCATAAAAACTTAAAATTCGAATAATTCAAAAACTCGTTCGAATTTCGTGAAACAAATCAATAGCGTTCTGTAGGATCATAGGCCGGAGGTTTCCAGAAAATCTCAGCCCATTCTCTTGGATAGTTTCAGAAAATATCCTGGAAAGTATGTCGAATTAATTCCTATGGATCCCATTATAAATCAAGTGATAATAATTCGAAAACCAGTTTGAATTTCGAAAAATCCTTTTAATTCAGCTATTTTATATAATGATTTATGATGTATACGACAGTATCCTACACAAATTGATGACGTCACGTGACTGAAAATTACTCTTTACTGGTACCTAATTCTTATGAAATGTAATGGAAAATGAGATGTGTAATATGTATGAACAAACACAATAAGTAAAGTCCTTAAATATTAAAAATCTATATTATATAATACGTTAGATCGGTCTGTGTATCTGTCTGTCTGTGTCTGTGTGTTACTTGGAGCAATATTACTCATAAACGGTTAGACCTAGAGACTTGAAAATTAACAACTTTTTAGAAAGTGGTGTCGAATTTAACGTGTTAAAAGGATTTTTAGAAATTCAAACTGTTTATTGAATTATTTACACTTGAATTCGACATACTTTCCAGGATATTTTTCTGGAAACCTACGGCCTATGGTCCTACAGAACGCTATTGATTTGTTTTACTAAATTCGAACCTGTTTTTGAATTTTTTCGAATTTTAATTTATTATGGAATACATAGGGATTTAATTCAAATCGCTAAATATACATACATGGTAACATACAAAACTAGGATATGTGCACTCGGTAGAGCGAATACCTTCGCCGCCGTTTTGACCCGATCCGTCCCAAAATTTAATTTACTGCTAACTGGATGATAAACAATCGTCCCATCAAGTTTCGTGTAATTTAGTTCAATACTTTTTGAGTTATTGAATTATAAATGACCTTGACCTTCAAATGGATCGTTCCCAAAATTCTAACAGATGGTTCCTGGACATTGACCAATTGTACCATTAAATTTCAGACAATTTGGTTGAATACTCCTTTGGTTATTGAGTTACAAATGGCCTTGACCTTCATCTTTGACCTTTGACCAGATCGCTCCTAAAATCTAACAAAATGGTTCCTGCATTTTGACCAATCGTCCCACCAAGTTTCATGCAATATGGTTCAAAAGTTTTTGAATTATAAATAACCATGACCTTGACCTTTGATCGGGTCACTCCCAAAAATCTAGCAGCAGGTCACTGGACATGGACCAATCGTTTCACCAAATTTCAGGCCATTTGGTTGAACACTTTTTCAGTTAAGCGAATAACAAAAAGATAAATAAAAAAATAAATAAAAACGATGGCTAAAATATGACCTTCCCGCATTCTGCAAAGGTGATAAATGAAAAAAACAAAATTTGCATAAATCTAATTGCAAAAAAAAAAAAAATAGAAAATGAAAAATATTATTCTACACTGGTTATCATTTTATCTCACGAAAATAAATGACATATTTTGCACGGTTGAAAATATAATTATTAATTTTAAATTCAATATTTACGGGTGTGAATGTTAATAAATATTCAAAATAAATGATATTTAAAATATATTAAGTCAAATAATAACGAATTTCAGTATTTTACATTATTTTATTAATAAATTTAAATGAATGGAATATCAGCTGTTATATGGGGATTCTATTTCTTCTATTTCAATCATTGAACTGATCGATGTAGGTACATATTTTACTATTCATAATTTGATTATTGAAATAATGTTTAATTTTCTTTCAATTTGAAGTTATTGATATACTATCTTATATAATAATCAATATGATTTATACGATATCATTCTACAAATTGATGACGTCACGGGACAAAAAAATTACTATTCACTGGTACCTAATTAATGTGAAATATAATGGAAAATAGGATGTGTATTACTGAAAACAATAAGTAATGTCTTTAAATATTAAATAATATATAAATATATGCACGTTACCGTACATTTTGCACGGGTATCAACTAGTCACTATAATATTTATTATTTATTATGTTTTTATAAATGGTGTGCCGGCTTCCGAATCCCCATGCCAGGTCATTAAACAATCATGAAGTGTGCAGTACATCACACTAGATGACGTGCACTCGTAGAGCGCATTCCTTCGCCACCACATGTATCCTTAATCATCCAATAATTTCTCTTGAGTTATAAATGACCTTGACCTTTACCTGTTCTCTCCCATAATATAATCAAACAATTCCTGGGTAATACCTTTCGTTCCACCAAATTTGGGTAATTTGGTTGAATACTTTTTAAGTTATAGATTACCTTGATCTTCAAATTTGACCTGATCATTCCAAAAATCTAAGAAACTGATTCCTGGACAAGGACCAATCGTTCCACTAAATTCCAAGTAATTTGATCGAAAACTTTTAGAGTTATGCGAATAACTAGATGATAAATAAATAACAAAATAAATGCCGCCTAAAATATAACCTTCCGCAAACTGTCAAGGTAACTAGAGTAAGAAAAAACATTTTATTATGTTGGAAGTTTCAAACTAATCATTTATTTCTTATCATCTTTGTTGAGTTTTTCAATGTAATCTTCATACATATATTTATATTAAATGTATGTATTATCATTTATAATAGATTAATATCATCATTTATATTAAGTAGCCGTTATGTAGTTTGTTGTATCCGGTCAAATCTCATGTTAAATAAATGTCAAAACATGTCAAAATTACTAATGTTACGTTTCATTTTACAACGATTAATGATGGTATCCGCTTTTAATAATACGCTACACATTTTAGTACTCATAATTTCAATTTTTTCTATTACTGTTCTTTAATAAAAATCATATATAACGAGATTGAAAGTTCCAAGAACCATAAAGTGTGAATTAATACAAACTAACGGATACGACAAACTACATAATGATCATTTAATTTTGATAGTTGCAAATAATCTCCATTTATATATAAATATATGAAGATTACTTTTAAAAACTCATCAAAGATAAAAATGAAGTGTATTTATCAGGTAGTGAAATCTGCCGAAGCTCTCACGAGAATAACTATTAAAGATGAATAGTAGAGGAATGTGGTGTTAAATTAATCCTCAGGAAGGACGGTTTGCTTTACCACAGCCTGTCTATAATATTCTGGTTACTGGAAATGGGAGATAAAATTCTTTGTTATCCACAAACAACAGAAAGTAATTAATAAATCGATATGTTGTCTGGTCAGTTAATAGTACTATCACGGAAAAATGTCACTGGGAATTTCAATTCATTAAATAACAACCTTCTCGATGCTGAGAATTAAACAAATTATAACATCATAATTTTATCAAAGATCTATAGGCGAAAACTACTCCAAAAGTCTTATTATATAGCTGTAAATTATAATTTTTGAAAAGTATTAATACATACTGAATTCGAAGATGTTTGGAGTGATATTTTACGGGTATTTCTCTTTAGAATATAATAGAATTAGCTTTATAAATTCACCTACTTTGTAGTGAACTTCAATATTGAATATGACTGATCTTATATGCTACATAATTATAAAATAAGTACTTAGTATTTTTCATATAATATCAAATGAACAGAGATAGTGTTTAACAGGCACATGACTCTCTCGATCCTCATTTATTATATGTATGATTCGTTTTGATAATGAATAATATTATATAATAACCAATATAAGACATGGTAACAAATTTTATAACTTCAACAATTCTTTACAATATTTAGTTACCATTATAATTCGTGTCCAATAACGTTATTGCTGAACAGGAAATACTAAATCAGGTTTAAGGCTTACTCTTAGGCATAGTTCAATTGTTCCAAACCGTATTGTAGCTACAGCTTAAAATCTCACACAAAAACCTTTTTCTTAACAATAGACTTAAGATGGAGCCTAGAGATGAATGAATCGAAGCTCCTCCCACTCCCTATATAAGTCGAAAACTCTGAGACTCTGCATTCATAATTGTGTGAACCTTCGACACGACAGTTTGTGCTCTGTTAATTACTTGAAAAGACGAAGAACTTGACAATTATAAGGTGAGTTTGAACAATATATGTAGATTATTGCTTATTTTAAACAGTAGGAATATTTCAGCTACATTTTACATTTGAACCTTCTTATTCATGCTTGTTTTTTTTTTAATTTTACCCCAAATTTCATTTAGAAGAGCAACGTGTATTTGAGAAAACCCGGTAATATGAAATGGTAAAATATTAAAATAGAAATATTCCAAATGCTTAGGGACATAAACAAAACATTGTCTCTCATTAGATATTTTTATTTATATAATTGGTGTTACATTGAACAAACAGTAATTACTTCTTCACCTGGTTGTCCCCGAAAATGTTTGAGCTCAGCTTTTCGAGAGAAACTTTTTTCTATCGAACTTCCAAAGTCCAAACTTGGTGTACGCATAGGTCTACTTTTCATCTATCTATACATACGTAAAATAAAATGGCAGTTTACTTCGTATTCTCGTTATCAAAGTGCGCGGAAATGCGCAGTCCATAGGCGAAGACTATATAAATATATGGAATACAACATAATTAAAATATATTTTGAAATTAATTAAAATATCAGACAATAGTTCGTAACCTGTCTGTAGAAATTGGTGAATTGTAGTTTTAAATTATATTTTCTGTATAATTCACCTCCTGATATGTAAATTATAAATTTTCTTTGAATATTCGTATTTGATGGAAAAATATCATCATATATTAAAATCAAAAATGATTATTCGCTTTAATTTATATAATACAATTTTCTAAAAACTGTTTGATAGCAAGAAATTTTTCAATATTTGTTTCCTATGATCATAAGTTGCAACTAAATATTGTCTGTGATTCATTATCAGTAAACTAACCCAAAATGTTATTTCAGATTTCAAAAATGCCTAACAAGAGAATTTCAAAGAAGTTTGCCTTCGTCAGCACAAAGTACGACTTCACGCCTCCGATTGAAAACCAGACCATTTGCAAGATGACCAAGTCCCTCGGCAACAACACATTCCAGGTAAGAAAAAACTATAGATTGCATCATATTGTTAGAACTATTTCACTCAGTAACTAGTTTATCCTTCTATAGTAATATTGTAATGCATGAAAAACCAATGATGTAATTATGAATTGTCAATTAATCTACATAGCATTAGATATGCATACTGTCATCAAATTAGGAGGATATTTAAATAATTTCACTTATGGTTTTCTCAATTTAGTATTTTACACTTGTAGACTTAGCCTCAGGAACTGAATGTCTTTGTATGATCCAATTATTTATTAATTAAACAACATAGACATACAAAAACTGATAAAAAAATTCTGGAGTACAGCTAATTAGTTTATAAATTCGTTTTTAATTAATATATGCCTTTGAACATAAAGAAGTTCATTATTCATGGAAGTATATACCCTATTTCATTCACAGTATGTGTCAATCAAAGCCGCATTAGTTAATAAACCAGTCTGTACTTTCAATTTCTGTTCATCTTTATATTGTAATCACTAAATCTAACTTGATAAGAATACCCAGTCTAATGTCAGGTTATTCACTTCTTAAATTAACTCTCCAATTTTTCTTCTTAGGTTGTCACACAAAATGGTGAAGAGTTCATCGCTTCCCTAGTCAAAATGTTCCGTAGCAACGTTATGATGATACCCGGCAGCTACGTAATCACCGAACCAATTCCTGATGGCAACAAAGTCAAGGCAGAGATTGTTCGTATATTGCAACGAGACCAAATAAGAAAGTTAAACAGGGATGGAATTTGGCCGGCATCATTCTCCGATTGTAAATACATCAACAATGGTTACAAAGAAGAATTTAAGGAAGAGGTTGACCAGCATATTCTTCGGACTCGTAAGCCACTGTGTTCAGCGTCCCATTATCTCGGAGGAACTACGTCTGTCACAGCTGCAGATAACTATTACCAACAAAGTGAAGAGCTTGAGGACGAAATGCCTTATATTCCACCCAATCCTAACCTAAAAGGCGTTAGCAGGACTGTGTTTCTAAACGAAGATGGCTCATTTGATCACGATGGGGACGAAGCTGCGTTGGTGACAGAATCTGTAAGCAGACGTAGAGGTGGAAGAAGAAGAGGCAATCGTAGACTCTAACACTTTTAGCTCAGTCGTTATTGTTATTTCAGTCATTATTATGTTCTATTAAAATTAAGATATAATTTTGTTCTTCGTTTCTGTCCCCTATGAAACTTTGTCAAATTATTTTTCTCACTACAAATTCAACTATTCAAAAATGGTCACTAATCAGTAAAGCTAAAATCTGTTTTTAACAATAAATATGGGTTTTAATTTCAGTTCACAAACCTTTGCAAAAGTTTAATTAGATTCTGAATTAACTTGAAACTTTCTGTTAGAGATGCAACAATATATCTGTATCGGTTATTTCATGCTGTGTCCTGTACCTGCTGTTAAAATTGGCCATTAGAATAACTTGTTCCAAAAATTTGAACAATTCAACTTTATAATAAATTATAAAGCACTAGATATCATGTATAGATATTAATAGGGATGTGACATTGTGCATATTGCGTATATGCAGTCTTCTGCATATATTTCAAGAGCATATAATATGCACGTGTGCATATATGCTATTCGAGAAATATGCACTTCTTGGTCAATTTTTAACATGTAAATGTCTAACCTATGCCGTTTTCTTCTGAACCTCTGCATAGAAAACGATTTTAACTGTGGACCCAAGTATATTTTTTCAAAACTAATTATTCAAATTTGAAAAGGTTTTAGGTGGAATATTGAAACTACAAATGAATTAATAAATAATATGACACTTGGTATTTAGTAAATACTAGTAGTAATTGATAAATAAATGAAAAGGAACAATTATTTTAGAGAGTTGTACTACTCGAAAAATATCAAAACTTTATAAAACGTATATATCTCAAAATCACAGTGCCAAAAGTGTGGGACAATGTGAACAAAAATGTAAATAACTTATATAGAGAAAAAAAATTTCAGACTAACATTAATATTTAGTGAAAAGGCCTTTGTTATCGATGACTGCAGCAGACCTTCTACCACAGGATTGAATGAGACGGCGACAATCATCTAGTGACACTTTCGCACACTCTTCTTTGAGTTTGAGCCAAAGATCTTCAGTGTTGTTGGGACTCCTGGCACTCACATTCTTCCCCAAAGTGGGTCACATGTTTTCTATTGGATTTAGGTCCGGACTTTGCGGGGGCTAATCCATTACAGCCACTTTTTGCTCCCGAAGAAACTCCATCACGTGTTTAGCTTTGTGGCAGAAGGCGTTATCCTGCATGAAAATGGGCAATTCGCTGGCAGAACGTCTAAGTATTGGGATGACATGATCTCGTAACAAGTTCTTGTATATGGTTCCATTAACTCTGGTGTTTAGACGGACGAGATCAGTCATCCCTTCCCATGAAATCATGCCGAACAACATTAACGCTGCCCCAACCAAACTTGACTGTTTTCTTGGTGCACTTTATATCGAATCTTTCGTGACAAAATCTTCTTACGTATTTTTTCCCGTCAGATCCAAATAGATTGAACTTACTTTCATTGGAAAAAAAATACATTTTGCCACTGATTGTCGGTCCAGAGTACATGATCTTAGGCAAATCTCAATCGAATTTTTTAGTTTTTGAGGCTAATCAAAGGCTTCTTCGCGGGTGACCTTGCAAAGAGGCCAATTTCACCGAGGCATCTAGACATGGTTCTACTAGAAACATTGACATCGTAGGAGGTACTCATTTCACGAGAAATACCTGCTACCGTCTGAAACCTATCCTTAGTGCTATTTTCCTCATGATCCTATCGTCTCTAGGAGTGGTGTTTCGCGGTTTACCCTTCTTCTTCGGTGGTGAAACTTTCCCAGTCTCCTTGTAGTCCTTTATTATTCTTCCCACAACACTTTTGGACAACTGCAAGTCCTCGGCTATCTTCCGGACTGAATTTTTATCTTCATAAAGTTGTACAATTCTTCTTTTCATGGAGGCGGTCATTTTCGGTGTCATCGCTATGATGTAACCGGCTAAAATTGCTATGATGTAACCGGCTAAAAACATTGCCCCACACTTTTGGCACTGTGATTTTAAGAAAAAAATTGACTCCACCATAAGTTTTTTTCTATCCTACGTATTAAGCTGAAATTTTATATCATTATTAACAGTATAAGTGGCTACATTGAGTGTAAAAATTATTTAAATCCATTGGAAAATTTTTGCTGAAATGGTAAAAAACTGAATTGTCCCACATTTTTGTCCGCTAGTGTATGCATATTTCCAATATGCATTTTGGTTCTGCATGTATACACATTGACTTTTTGCGTATTATATGCAGAAATAGGCATATAATATGCTGCATATCGTGTCAAAAATTATGCATATCTTATGTTGCATATTGTCACATCCCTAGATATTGATATAAATTTGTCGCCCATTAGTTGCGATGCAAGCGTTCAAACGTTCGTTCCGCAAGGATTCGTGAAACTTCTGGTGTCTTTGCTCGCGTCCGCCAATCATTGGACAAACGTTTGAACGCCTGCATCGCAACGAATGGGAGGCAGTTTGAACACATTCTGAAAACATGTAACCTATTTTAAGTTTATGTTTCTTGTGCTTACAATAATTACTGTTAAAAATGTTTTGTTTCTTATTGCATCATTAGAAAAAATAATGTTAACTAATAATAATAAATGGTACAGATACTACTTTCCTAACCTTGTAACTCTTTAACTAAGCATTTTAGACCATACCTTCATAGAATAAAAAGTGTTTATTTCGACGAATGCAACCTTATATTCAAGTTTGGCAACAAAAGTATCGGACACCCTGTATAGAAGAATTACTTTTTCTAACCAGCAATCGAGTAGACTGTCGTTCCTAAAGTTCATGACTGTGCACAAATAATTTAAAATCCTAGACTTGAGAAGAAAATACAAGCTGTGTTTTGTTGTCTATTCGCATTTATCCTTCCTTTGTGTTAAATAATTGAAATGCCTGTAATCGTTCTCTTTTCCAGTCGACAAATTTTCCATTCATTTAATTCTTTATTTGATTAATCATCCATTCGACCAATTCTCCTAAATTTCTGTATTTGTAGCTGCATAGAAAAATTGCTGACTAGACGTAATATGTTCATTATATAGGCTTCATTACAGAGGACTCTACTAATCAGGATAGTTTTCTACTCTGTAACTAACATGAAATTAACATCAATATTCATAATAAATCAAACAAGATTTCCTCTCTTTCCTACTGAATATAATTTTACATATTAATACACAGATAAAATAACATTACTGAGTTTATTTACTTTCACTCTGTACCACAAGTAGCAATATTTCCTGGTGCGACCTTGTTCCAATATTGACAATGTTGTAACAAAATTGGGAAATGTTGCCCTTACTTATAGACTGGTCCTTTCGCCGAAAATCAAAAGGTATTCTTCCCTTTTTTCGCCAGGTTATATAGTGACAAAATGTATACTTTCCTTTTTTTTACTGTAAAATAGGTACATCTTATTTAAGTAAATAATTTTCGGCGAATGTGTCGTGCGGTTAAAGTGCTTTCGGTGAATTGATCTAGAACCCATAGAAACATTGATACCTAGTGTATAGGGCAACTTATATAATCACTGTCACTGCAAACTGTTTGAGTAATTAACTTAGTGTTAGCATGAATAAAGTCTAAGTTTCTTAATTAGTCTACGTTTTGAAGTATGCCCTTTATTAGGTATAGTTACGTTACAGCTATAGAATTCTTATTGAGTCATGGCAACATTGATCATGTCCACAGTAACTTACTCTTTTGTCTCCCCACTAAGTGTTTAACCATCTGCAATGTATCAAATGGCATTAGAAAATATGGTAATAGAAGCAAGGTATCCAATTTTCAAATCAATAGTTGTTTCATATAGTTCTAACTAGCTAAATACCCTGCGAGAAAGGTATGGTGGAGCTACTGAAGATTATGAGGGCAAATCATTTTTTCTTTGCATTACCAGAACAAAATTTTCATTCGGGTGATGAGTTTTCGGTGTTTGCAATATGGCGGTTTTGACGATGCAGAAAATTCTGTTTTAACTCTGATGAACATTTTATTAAGAAGAAATATTTCTCAAACAAATAAAATAGTTAAATAAACACATAATTAAATGAAAAGTTGGGATATTTTTAATGAATTTATTTAACTTCAAAATTAACTTTTTCGAGTCTACAAGGACACATATGTTCCAGCAGGCATATTTGTTCCTAAGTCATGCAGTGGTGAGATTCAAACGGTTCGCGCGAACCGGTTGCTAGGCAGTTTGAATCCCAACACTGACTTAATGACGTCATAACGACCAGGCAAACTGATTGTTACTATTTTTGACTTTTACAGGTGTGAGTCAAGTGCCATGATGAACTGGTAACCAAGTAACACAATGTAGCATGATAAACATTGCACCTACCTTGGCAAGACAAAGCATACACGCTGAGTATCGTCCCGTCTGTACGGATGGAAACATGTTCAACTGAACTCTTCGTATATATATACAAATGGGAAGACTTAGATCTATTAAACTATATGTATCAAAGAGATGATTCAAACCTGCGTAAACAATGTAGTGTACTTTAGATTTTTACGATATGCATTTTGATGTAGATTTCATCGGATTGTTTTTCGAGATGTGTCGCAAAATCTATAATGCTCTACCTAATGTTTGCCTCGAGTGAATTATTTACCTTTCTTCTTAACAAATCTCTTATTTTTGTGACAATTCTTTTGATCTGTGAATTTTTTTACAGAATATATTTTATTTAACTTCAGAGTAAGTGTATCTAAGGCAAATAAAATGCTGATTACAGCCATTCTACGATTAATTCGATATGTTTATCGATTTATCACTAATTCATGGTGAGTATTTCTTTCAAATAGTACTTTACGTAATAAATGTAATTGTTACCATATTTTATGGTGGTAGTGCCAAGGTAATTTAAAAAAAATTGTTACCGTCAAGTAGTATACTTCCAATTTGTTTTCACTAATAGAAAGTGAAATACGTACGTATATATACGTACGTATATATACGTACCTACTTATATACTTGAATATTTATAGCAAGTGCAACCATCGAGTAAGTTTAGGTGTATCTATAAGACTGATGCAGTCAGTGAGAAAAAAATACGAATCGAATTGACTCAAAATTTGAGTTTTGTTTGAAAACTCAAATTTTCAAACTCATCATAATATTATACTGAAAAAAAAGTCTAATTTATAGTCTGAATAATTCATGTAGAGTCAATCAAGAAAAGTCTCTAATATTGTAGTTTTGCCAGCCTTGACTCAAATGATGAGTCTGGCTGACTCGCAATTCTTTCAGTGCATTAATAATTTTGCGTTACTTTTTGTTAACTTGTCATCTTTTTATTGGACAAAATAGTGATTTTGAATAAATATATATTTTAAATATGAATATACCAGGCTGTGTACGTATCTTCATTTTCGTCATCAAATACTGCTTGGTTTGTAATCTTTTTCTGTTTGTAACAGGCCAGAGGACCAAACAAGAGCTGCGTACATATTGTATCAATATTTAGAAAGAAGTCAAAGAACTTTTAGCTTGACTCAACACAGTTCAGTACGGGTTGTTGCTGTTGTTTGACCTCCCCAACATCCTCGCCGGGACGGAGGGGCGAACAGGGGCGCCCCGGGTTTCAGCCACCCGAGGCACTGTGTGGGAGTGTGTGGGCCTAAGGGAAACCCGCATCACTCAGGAAGTTAATAACTGCCTGAGGATGGGTCCAGAGGTGCTCCAGTGAGTGAATGTTGTGTGTAGTCCTGTGTTGGTGTAGTGACGGACATTGTGTGAGAATGTGAGAGATCGTGCCCTGGTCGGCTTGGCAGAAGTCGCACCGATCAGAGTCCGACCTCCCAATCCTGTGCATGTAGTAAGGAAGAGAAGGATGGTGGCCACATCTCAGACGTGATAGGGTGACCCTATCACGACGAGACATGGCCGACTCACTAGGGTCGATGGCTGGAGGCCTAGACCCAAGGAGTTTGTTAGGAAGTGAGGAAACTAGAGCTCTTTGTGTGAAAGTGGTGTGTATGTGTTTGTGAAGAGAAGTGTTGTCAGGTGTGGGGGGGAGAGTGGTGTAGAGGTGTCTGTAGTGTGTGGAGGGGGTGATATGTAGTGTGCGTGGTGTCCTCCTCTCAGTTTGCATGTAGTGTAGGGGATGTGAGGGGTCTAGTGTAGAAGTGTAAAAATGTGTGCCCCTCATGTCCATGTGTGAGGTGAGAGGTAGGACTCGTGTTTCTGTGTGTAGGTGGTGTGTGGGTGTTGTTTGTGTACAACCGGTGGCAATGCGGAGTGCGGTGTTTTGTGTTTTTTGGAGTGTCTGTAGGTGGGTGTTGGATATGTCAGGTGACCAGGCTGTGTGGGCGTAGGTGAGGATGGGTCTGATGAACTGTCTGTAGAGTGTTGTTATGTCTTCCTTGGAGTGTCCGTAAGTTGTGTGAGTGAGTGCGCGGAGGACGTTCAGTCTTTGTTTGGCTCTGTTGTTAATGTCGGTTATGTGGTGTTTGAACGTCCAGCTGCGGTCGAGTGTAACTCCAAGGATTTTCGGCGTGTTGTTAATGGGAAGGGGAGTGTTGTTGAGTGTAATGTTTGGATGGGTTCTGTATTCAAGGGTGTAGGGTGTAACTAAGGTGACAGAAGATTTGTTTGCGGAGACCTTTAATCTGTTTGTTTCTAGCCAGTCTTCTAGTGAGTGTATGTATGTTTGTAAATTGTTGGCAGCGGTCTCGTGTTTGGGATGTTGTGAGATGATGGTGACATCATCTGCGTATGAAAGAGTGTAAACCGAGGTGTGTGTTGGCGTAGGGAGGTCGTGAAGGTATAGGTTGAAGAGTGTAGGTGAGAGTACGGAGCCCTGCGGTACCCCGTCAGTGTAGTGAAGTGTTCTGGAGGACTTGCCGTTGTAAAGTGTTTTGCCAGAGCGGCCTGAGAGATAATTGGCAAGCCATTTTTTATATGAGTCGTGGATGTGTGTGTTGAGTATTTTGTTAATTAGTAGGTGTCTGGGTACCGTGTCGAAGGCTTTAC